>JABWIB010001889.1:31313-58557 GCA_016617825.1 Platyplectrum ornatum | reverse complement strand
TCCAGAGTGTAAAATGAAACTGAGAGCTCAAATCTGATTGGTTGCCATGGGCAACTTCCCCAAATTCGAATTTCACTGCAATCTCCCTGCTTAGTAAATATACCCCCTATGCGTGCTTGGTGGAGGAGCCTAAGACAGCTGCTGATTTCCCTCCTCTCGCACAATGGCTCTAAGGTACTCTCACACCAGCTGTAACAGTACCTCCACCATTAGCTACCGTAATATCATATACAGATGTGGTCAAGCCATTTGTTGCAGGCCCAATCCAACCAATTTAGTGCCGCCATGGGGTCTCTACAGGAACAGATGAAATGTGTTTCTCACATGTTTTAAACCACAGCTCTTCAGAAACTAGGATGGATAAAGATAACAAACAGTTCTTGATGACCTGTAGGACCAATTGAGGCATAACAACCCCCATATCATCTGTCTCATCTGAAAACTGTGATTCTAGATGTAACAAACAGCTGCCGTGATCTAGAGATCAAGAGGGCTTACAGGCTTGGGCCTCTACAAGACAACTTGCATGAAAAGCCTCACCTGCTGATCTTCAAGTGCCTGAACTATGTTCCCAAGGCAGCTTTATGGGCGACCAGTATCATTGTGGTCTGAAATGGGAAGATGCCAAGCTCCGCATATTTCAAGACTACTCAGCTGAGGTGTCCAGGGTGTGTCAATGTTTCTTGAGGATCTGTTCCTCCTTGGCCATGGCAGATCAACACTCTCCTCTTCCCAGCAAGACTCCGTATCTTAAACGGATCTTTCCACAACACTTTCTGTCAGAGGCACAGGGCACAGACATACCTGGATGAAGAACAGACGACGATGGAGGCCTCCCTGGATAGTTGTCACAGTGACTAAGCCACCCTGGACAAATATATCTTCTCCGTTCTACACCCTGTAGGGGTCTGGTTTCAGGCCTGACATTCAGTCTCACCCCTATGGCCCCCGACTCCACTGATTCACACTGACCTCGTCTGCTCGTGACTGCACATGGCGGGCGGTCTGCTGGCATTTTCTGCAACCCACTGGGCTCCTGTTTACTGCTCCTGCCTGTCTTCCCTGGTTATTCTCCTTCTGCCCGTTGTGTGGATCCACAACCCTATCCTCATATTCCTGCATCTATTTCACTGGAATACTTTTCCACCACTTCACTTACCACCCATTTTCCTCTGCCTTTGTTCTCTAGGTAACCCCCTGACACATTTAACCACAGTACACAGTACAATCATGCTCTAATATGGGTTCGGTTAGGATGGAGTCAACTGTGTAGTGGCGTTAGACTGTGGCATTTCCCTTCCTACCTGTTGTCCGTTATTACATTTCTGCAAATGTTGAAATCCCAATGGGATGTCTATATGTGGGATAATCAGGCATAATCAGGCTCTTAAATCTTTAGTTAGGGGCTTTGTTATCTCCTAAACTGCTAATTATAAAAAGAAGTTACAGATGGAATACGTATCCTCATTGCAGACACATAACGAATGTTCCAGGCCAATCCTTCTAAAGCGTGGGAATGCTCCGACAACATTGGGTTGAAACTACACCCTCTTCTCTGGGCTATGTGTGATGCTTGCTGTTAGATATATTACATTTGAAGAGATAGGCTTTGTTACCCGATGTTGGGAAAAGATGAACCATCATGGTTCATCTTTCATATGATGGATGCCACTGTGCTCATTGGGACCTTAAAAGCAGCAGATATTTTACTATACCCTTTCCCTAATTTGGTTGTGCTCTGACATGCACTGTTAAGTGTGGGACCTTATACAGACAGATGTATTCCACATTTCCAGCTTTTCCACATCAAGTCCGATCTGCGGAATTTACCACATGTGGACTCCAATTAAGTTGTAGGAACATCTCAATTGTGAGCATCATGACAAAGGCTGTGAATACTTACATAAATGTGATTTCTTAGTTTGTTTACTTTATATATTTTTTTTATAATACATTTGCAAAAATCTAGAAATGGTCATTATGGGGTATGGTGTGAACAGTTTTGAGGGGAAATAAATGAATGTATTCCATTTTAAAATAAGGCTATGAGGCGCCGTGAATACTCTTCAGACTGCAAGAAATCTAAACAAATAAGCTAGTTTTATGGATATTTGCAAAAATACGTCTTACAGTCACCTCTTGCAATATTAAAAAATGTATTTATAGGCATACATGTCACCTAACCTGACTGTTAGCTTGCACAGGGATATCATGTAGAATTTTAATTATTTATTAATTAATTGTTAATGTTTTAAATTATTGTACAGGAACATTTGAGGCAGAATATTTTAATGACAGTCCTAATTATTTTTACTAAAACCTATGCTGCCCTGTTCCTTTAGACATTATGCTGCACGAAGACAGGAAAAAGCTGGTCATGCGCTTTTTCCTGTCTATTACTACACAGCAGACGACCGTCTTTTTACATCGCAGTTCATACGAGAAAATAATGCAATTTAAAAATCCACTGTCCCCATCACCTTGTATTGAGCATGAGGCCTTCACATTGGCTTAGAGACACACAAAACACTGCAAGCATGATTTATATACACTAAATTATAAAATGTACCCAACATTAAAAGATGTCCAAATTTTAATAACATTTTAGAGCAGTCTGCATAGAAAACTTAAGCCCACCTTGCAGCAGGTAGTCTAGAGCCTCTGTCTCTACTTCATGACCCAACTGATTGGTTTTCTGTAGATATTTCAGCACAAATACATTTGGTGCAAAGTGGATCATATTCTGTTCCCCACATCCAAATGGAAGACGAAGAAGGTTATCCAGATTGCTCACGGTGGGACCCATGACATCTCCTATGTGTAGAAATCAGACACAATCAAGAAAGCTCTGGACATTCTAATTTCCATAACTTCACACCTGAAGCTTTGACCACTAAACCTACCAAATAACATTATTATATACTGCAAAAGATAATTTCTTAAAAAAAACAATAACATCATAGCTAGCATTAACCAGATTTGTTGAGTCATTTTTAATCTGATTATTATTGGTTAAGATGCATTCAGTTTCTGTTAAACCAAATGTAGAAATGGCAATCCACTGAGAATGTTATCATGTACCTTTGTGCTAAAAAGAAATCTGATCTTACCTGTTAACATTTAAGGTTATATTTATTAAACTGCAAAAAATTGGAGATGTTTTGATTAGCAACCAACCAGATTCTATCTTTAACTTTCCAATACTACATAATATCATATAGAATCTGGTTGTTATGGACTACATCTTAATTTTTTCTTATCTGCAGTGAATGTAGCCCTAAGGACAACACGTTTTATTTCAATGACCTGATTATGTTATAAAATATTTTTAAATAAAATTATGTATCCTAAAACCTACACACTGATAGCTACATCTAACTACAGTATAAATCTTCCTTTACCACCATAAAACCCAATGACAAACTATAGACTTTAGTTTAACAAACTAGATAATGGCCAAGCTATACACTATATTATTCATGCAAACAGACACTTGCGAGATGAAAGAACACAATGTTCTTTGAAAAACAGAAAATAGACAACAAGATCTATTGTTGAAATACCACTCTGAAGAAGAATGCAAACATTTAAGTCAGCCTAAATTTTATGTTTGTGAACACATCTTTATACCATTATTTACTAAAACGTTCATAAAAATAAGAATATTGACCTATAATGGAAGCTGTGGCTCTCTCGGACCCTGGGATGACATTGTGTGGGACCCCAAGGGTGAAAGCCTCATTGTGGTTCTCATCTGTCTCTTCCTTCCTCCAGATTTTAAACTCCCCCATGGAACCCCAGCCAGTCGAAAAGCCGATGAACTTCACGTCTGGCTGCTTAGCCGCCGCCCACTCCACGATAATAGATTCATTGGAGCCTTTGGTGCCGTGTCCTACCTGAGGAAGGTGGAGACAGAGAAGAAAGGGAGGTGGGTGGTGTTCACCCTTAATACTTTTAAATTTTAACTCATTTAATTTTGTTAAAGAATATTTTTGCATTAAAAACATAAGAAAACATAAATAAACAAAACATTAGAGCTGGACCTAACACAAAGTAATATATAATCTATTGCAGTTTAAATGTGTAGATACATGTGGGTGTTTTCAAGAATTGGAATTATGTTATAAATAACTTAGAAAATCCAGCAACAAAGTGGATAATCCTAAATATAAAATTCTAATATACAATAAAAATACACACACTGGGTTAATTTATTATAATACAACATTCTTTAATGATAAACTAAGCATAAAATATGTGAACTATTTGCAGTTCTAATAACACAAATGTCATTCATTTATACTACATCTCAACTCTTAGCTGTTTTTAATGTTGTTGAGTTTGCTTGACTGGAATTGCTGCCCAAAAGGCAATGCAAATCTTGTGTGGCACTGTGGAGGCATAAAAGGACGCGGACTTGGTGCAGGGCCGACCTTTATGCAGGGCCGGCCCAGCCATTCTCCAGCCACCGCCGTCCGCGCCCTGCCGCCGAGTCCTGCAAAAAAATTGGTAAAAACCGAGAGGTCGGCCGGCGAGCGGTCATCCCGCCTCCCTCCTTGGTAGTCGTGCTGATACATTGCATGATGACATCACGCTGTGCGTTATGATGTCACGGGGCGCGGTTCTAGGTCTGCCTAGGTCTCCCCTAGAGACGTAGGCCTAACTAAGCAGGGAGATTTCAGGTAGATTAAAAAGTGGGAATGCTGTCCATAGCAAGATTCAAGCTCACATTCTCCAGTTGTTAAATAAAGCTTGAATCTGAATTTCCCTCCCATAGCAATTTCACTGCTTAGTAAATTTAGGCCATAAACTTGCTGATGAACAGAAATGACTGCAATAATTTAAATTCCACAGGTGTGGAGAGAGTAACCATGTTGTCAACTACAGTGAAAACAGTGAATTCAATCAGAACCACTGTAAGATGTCAGGGTACATCGCACAGGAATGTATAATTCGAAGTTCTGCAGATATCATCAACTGCTGACCAGTAGACTTTTCTCAGTTTTTATAGTATCTATGCAAGAGAGAGAACTGCTCGTGGACAAATTAGTAAAAATTTTTTGTAAATGACATTTTTGATGGTCACCTCAGCTGTTATTTATGTCAGCCACGTTTATAAACATGTTATTATCATCAGGTGGCCATGTGTACAAACACAGCGAGTGTGGCACTTAAGTTAATATGAGAGATACTTTTTAATGGAAGAAATTCATTAAACCCAGAACATACCTCATTCAGTACAGAAAAGTCAGCTATTCATGGACTGTTTACACAGAAATCAGAATGCTGTTTTTGTATAGTGTATGCAAGAAAGAGGGGTAAGTGTGGACCAAAATAAGAGTCACGCAGACCAAGCAGAAAATCAAACATGCACACAGATGTTTGCAGGGAGATTGACAAGGTTGGGAAACCAATCAGATTTGAGCGTGCCTTCTCCAGTATGTAAAATGAAACTGAATCTGATTTTTCAATCTCCCTGTTTAGAAAATTTTGGCCCTAATTTTAGAATATATTATATTGTGTAGAAATTGCATAAAGTGGACTAAGACTGCTGCAGCAGGTTCTAGTCCTCCTGATGAATGAGTAGCAAGCGCATTGGATTCAGTTTGTGTAAATAAAGAATATCTGAACTTTCAATCATTCCTATGATGCAAGTCCTGGTTTGATTCACTGGTGGCAAACTCTATTAAAAAAATAGATTGTTTTCTATTATTTTGCGACAGTTACATTCCCATAGAGGTGCTTACATTAATCAGATCATCCATTCACAGTATTAGTATTACACTGTACAGTCTAGCCGTAGCACATGCACAACTTGTTTGACAACTTAGCGATCACACACAGCCCTTCACAGCATCTATGACACACACGATGTATGTAATCCTCTGGACTGTCTACAATGTGTGTATTTTCTAATTATTTAATGCAGCCCATTTTAATAATTTGTCAATGTTTTAACAGTAAATAAAATTGCATCCTTTGGTACTTTAGCTACTTTTTAAAATACTTATGAAAGTACCCGCATAGTTCTATACTTGTGATTATAAGTAGCTTTACCTGGATAAGGCCATTTTTCCAACTAATCCAGAATGCCCGAAACTCATCCCATGACAGGATTGCAGCAGTGTTTGCACTGGCGATGGGCTCTCCCATCTTGCTTGTAGTTATCCATGTTCTAGAATTTTGCTGACCACCAATAACAATTTCTATCATTTCAGCCATGTCATGAGGGCCTGAGGAGAGGGCTACGTGGGCATCATTGTGGGCTTTCACAGTTAAGTCAAAGTGGGTCATCCTCTGTGGCTTCTGTACATACTGATACTCAAACTTGTTCGGTGTGGAAATCTGAATTTTCTCTAGGCCAAAAAAGACGCTGCATAAATTGAATTGAATTCAACTTTTTTTTTTCATTTTTTGATAAATCAAATTAGTGTAACACCAGTAATTTTATAAGAGGAAAGTTGATAGTATGTATATGTGATACTATGCATTAACAAGGTTTCAGTGGATAAAATATTGTATATGAAGTCATCCTACACAGCTCGATTTATTTCTTTATTAAAATAAATTTCTGTAACCAAATTTTACTCTATGTATAGGCCTGTACATAGTGTTACAAAACACACTTGTTATTATTGTTACATATTTTTTTATACTTGTTTTATACCTTCTGTCAAAAATCAATAGAACACATAGTAGTTTCAGGCTTAAGTTTGACTTACCATTTGGGCATAAGAAAACACTGTAAGTGTATTCTCTGGCTAATCCCTCTGGCTGCAACAGAAACAAATGTTTAAAAGTGAGCCAAAACATATTGAAACAGATCAATATCAATAATTGATCAGATCTCTTTTTAAAATAAAGACTTGCAAAGTCAAATATTTGATTTCTAATGATAATAATTTAGTTAAATGAAATCAATAACTTAAATGTACTATAGCTTAAATATCTGTGTTCAATATCCAATTAGTATATTAGTACTATGAAATAACACAACTGACATGAATTTGTGAAAAGGTCCCAGAGGTTAAAGAGAAAATGTACAAGTAGTGGTTTGGCCTTTTGAAAGTGTGGTAAGGAAATATAGAAGATAATAGAAGTGCATGGAGATTTATATTTGCTTTATTAAGTCAGCGGGAGAAGTGATGGTATGGCATATACACCCCTTCATCCAGCCCTGTTCATATACATGTCCTTAAAAAGCGCATTTTTAATTATGTCGGTCTGATTTATTTGATATATGGAATGATGTAGTATTTTAATTCATTCGGGTTATGGGGAAGCACATATAAAAGTTCTGAGTAATAATTCTAATAAATCTCAGTGCACCCTAGTGATAAAATATAAAGGCATTATTGCTGGACACAAGGGCAAGTAATGCATTCACCAGTGTGCCCATGTGCATGTCTGGATGTGAGGGTTTTAATACAGTGGGTTTATACATTGCTCTGTTTTGTACTGATTAGTCTTCATTTTAAAACCATTGTCCTTACTATAACACAGTATAAAACAATAAAGTACCCGTGGCTCACCTCAACAAACACACTTCTACGGATAAAATCGACCCCAACTGGTAACTTCCTCTCACCAGGCACCTCTTCTGTATACTTGTTATTCTTCAAACTGCTACTCCCATCCCCAAGGCAGTTCATCCCTCCATATGCCAGACCTCTGGCTGGGGGGAATAAGAACCATAAATCAACTACATTGATTTATATATTTATATATAATATATATATATATATATATTTTTTTTTTTAAAGCTAAAATCCTCAAATGTAAAAATAATTGCATTAAACAAATTTAAAAAGATTAGAGTACCTGAGATGTCTGCTTGGCCAAGTTCTGAGAATGAAAAGACTGCTGATGTGGGTATGGTGTCTCCAGAAGCCACACAAAGCTTGCGGATCAGATGCTGTTTCCCGGGATAGCCAACAAACTTCACACCTTTAGTGATCATAAACTTTATGTGCACCTGCAGAAAATGGTTTTATCGTGGTTGTCCATAATGCTATTATTTCTAGTGTAGTCAGCAATACATGAAAAATATCTCCAGTTCCCAATGGTGCACAAATTATTGTTTCACCATCAATCTATATACTACATAACAGTAATGTACAATCTAAAGATAATTCTAACTCTCACCTCAATATTGACAGGAAGGTAATTGTAAACTGTTAGCGGTATTTTGATCTGCTCCCCTCGTATCACATGATAAGGCAAGGTGAAGTCAATAAAGAATGGTTTAAATGTTTTCAGATGGGCTGATTTTGCAACCCCGAGGCCTGTTTCTTCAGACACACCAATGGCCTCACTTATCCATGTAGTAATTGAGTCAGGGACCTCCAACCTCAGTTCCCCTTCCCCAGTAACATCACTGTAAAACAATGGAAAACAGAGTTCAGATGACATAATAATACTGCCGGGAAGTAGGCATTTCTTATAGTAAACAACACAACTATGTCTGAATAACATGTTTGTCATTTGCATACATTTTTCAGAAAAAGATGAAAATAATACTTCAACCATCAAATTGTGGCTTTAAATGTGGGCACTGATAAAAACAAAAAGAAAGGAAAATAATCAATAATAAGGGTTTATTTAGTGTTTAAATTAAGAGCAGATATTGATATTTTTTCAATTCTAACAGTGCTGCAGGATGAATATGTTATACTTATATAATATAATATATTATAGTGCACAATGAAGCAGCTAGAGTAAGTACTCCTAAATGCATAGCACCAGTGCTACCGATGAATATGTGTGCTGCCATATACTACCTGACATTGAAGCAGTGCCAGATCCAAGTTTCTGGAAAGAATGATCTTCTCTTCTTTTCGAGTCTGTTAAAAAAAAATAATGATTAGCACACAGAAAATGTAGTAATATATATATATATATATATATATATATATATATATATACATTCCAGTTACATATAGCTGGTTCCAGGTGACCCCAGATGAGTTCCACTGATCCACCCCAATAATCGAAACACTTATGACTGCACCCACATATATCCCAAATCCCTCTCTCAGATACTAACCAGTCATGTTATAATGATGGTTAAAATTGTTAAGGCCTACATAACCTGATAGTGATATATAAAAATATGCTAATAAATAATACCTGCATGCAGGTATTGTAGTGTCCACTTCTACAGTTAATACTATGTGCTGTCCTAAATACTAGTTTGTAAAGTAAACAATGCTTGTATAGCAACAGCATATTTATCAGAAACATACATGGCCAGTTTATACAACAATCTTAAACTTTAGAATTATGTGTAGTGTTAACAGGTTGATGGTATTAAGTTTAGGGTGATTGATATATTATTATATTTATTACACCTTTAGACAATTGTCCCAAACCTTTATTTGAATGTCTATAAACTCAGCCTCAGCCTCAGTTTTGCACAACACCTTACTGTTGTGCATGTTACAGAATTTCAAGGCCATTTCCATGGATGCCAAGGATATTCTATTAACTCACCGAGGTACTATTCTGGTATGGGATGATGTGATCAGTGTTCCTGTGTGAGGCTGGAAGGCTGGAACGGCTTCATCTGTGTACATACCACCACTCTGCTGGTGATTTAGACTTACAATATCTGTCATTACAACCAGCCCTGTCTCCTGTTAAATACATTAACATAACATATTATTATTATTTTTACATTCAAAATACTTTTTATGCAACAGTGCATGCTACTATCTTAGAATTGAATCCAGACTTCAGAGAGGAGGCTGATTTCTGTTTACTGGGACTGGAAAACTCCCCATTTCACACTGTTACTCTGCTATTGGACTTACACTGCACCAAAAATATTAAAATTTTAGAAACAAAATATACCTGTGTTAAATTGTTTTCTCTCTTATTTAGCACAAAGAATCAGGGCTAGATATAGTTCTATAACATGTCTGCATGTATTTAAGTAAATAACTTTGTATCTCCTAGATACTTACCGTGAATGCAAACCGTGCATCTTTAATGATGTCCCAGTGCCAAGGAAAAACTGATGAACGCCTCCTCCTCTGGGAGCCCAATCCTGGCCACCAAAAATGTCCTTCTTCCTTCCCTGTCCCAAAAGCATCAGAGGCATCAAAGGCAGCTAGTTCCTGGAAAATCTGTGAAGTTACATGAAGTCAACAAAAGAAATTTGTCATATGGAAACCACAACATTGGTTTTTGGCCACAGCATTTGCTTTGCTGTGCAACTGGATTAAGTTAGAACATGAGAAAAATGTTTATACAACTAGAAATATATAATTCTATTTATTATAATTTATAATATTATAATACATAATGTATGCTAAACCTTTAAATAGCTCAAATTCTCTATTTGTATTGTTATTTATTCCCGTTATTTATTGTCCCGTTTGATTTCTGATCATCTTTTCTCCATGTTCTTCATGAAACAACACAAACACTCAACAATTCCTCTGCTCAGCTTACATCTCTCTCTATGGCTTAAATTTACTAAACAGGGATATTGCAGGGAAATTAAAAAGTGGGGGTGTTCCCATAGCAACCAATCAGTTTCGAGCTCTCAGTTTCATTTTACATACTGGAGAATGTTAGCTAGAATTTGATTGGTTGCTATGGGCAACATCCCTACTTTTCAATTCCACTGCAATATCCCTGCTTAGTGAATTTAGACCCATATACTTATAATCTGGGTTTTTCCCTTAAAAATGTGTTGGTCTCTTATCTACCATTGTTACAGCATACATTACAGCCAAATATGCCTTGCATATAGAGAATATAATCCAAAATAATGTCAATTAGGAAAAGCAAATGAAACACTCCTGCAGAGACTGGCCGGTAACTGGAATTCTCCATCTATAGCAGGTAGATTACCAGACAAGACCAGAACAGATGAAGATGGTCCTCTGGTACCTCCCTACATTGACTCCAGTAGAACTTGAGCAACAATTGCGATAAACACCAAGAGAAATTCTAGACCTGGTAAAGTAACTTCATGGGGCCCTCCATAGTCAACTGCCATAGAGAATTGTGCATCACTTTGAACCAGCACTAAGTAGTCAGAGGGTGTCTTCAGACCACTGAAAGCATAGATGTGTCTCCATGCCTACCAGCTGAAAAGTACTTTTGATTTCTGTAGGCCTAATACTTAAGGTAGGATGCAGGACTCCCTTCCACTTTTAGGAGTGCAGGGAGAAATGCACTCTTACATGTGGAAGTTAGGATAGCAAATTTGTAGTTTAGGCTAATGTAGAATATGCTTCTTGATCTGTTTTAATATAATGCTCTGCCTGCTACCAGGGCAGGAAAAAAGACAAAAAAGACTGTTCATTCCTGGGTGGACCCTGGCCCTGGTTCCTAGAAGCTACCCACGCTTTTGACACCTTTGCCAATTAACACATTTTGTAAAGTTTAGCAGTAGTCATTAAAATGATATTAAAATTATAAAGCCTTTCTGGTTTGTGCCACATGCCATTTTATGAGATCTAGTGCCAGTCACCTAAAAGAGACATGTTTAGATCTCGTTTTATTCTGCTTTAAACATGTATAAAAAGCCCCAAAACAAAACCTAATTTATAACAAAAACACCATATTTTATGAGGACAGAAGAAAATTGTACAAGCTTCAGAATCTGACCTGTTCTGGAGTTATATGGAAGGAATTACCGAGGAGGTACACACTCTTATCCACAGTGGAAACACACACACAGCTTCCTTTGGTAGCTTTCACTTTAATATCTATAACATCACCTGGTTTAGAGTCATTGGATGACATGGCCACAGAGACCTATAACATTTTTGAGAAGTGAGGAAACATCAACATATATGTGTAGTTCAATTACTGGAACAAAACAGAAAAGAATCCTTAGAATTTCAAATATTGTACACGCTCTTAAACAAATTCCTTAACGTATACCGTGTATAGTGACATTTTAATTGTAGTAACCATGTTTCCAGTCATTTTGCATTTCTATTTCAGGTAGCCTGAACATTGACAAACTTTGGCAAAATGGGAAAATGTGCCCATTCATGAATATATGGTTGCCCTTCATTCCTAAAATGCCAAACCATACCAAGTATACACCCATAGAGTTACTATCGAGTCCTGCCTTTTAACATATTTTATCTATAAGATAATGATATGATTCATATAAAGATTAACTCTACTCCATGAAATATTACTATAATCTGTGTTCCATATTGTCGTATGTATCTATTTTATGCTATATTTATTTATATATATATATATATATATATATATATATATATTAGCTCAGGTGACTACTGCATTCATTCATTGGGGGAGTTTGGGGGAGAAAAGAATTAGCATCTTTCCATCTTCACAAAATTTTAAGGTAGGGAAAGTTTGTGTGGGTTTTGAGAGGGGTCTCCCAACCACTTGGATACAGCGGGCACCCACTATTGCTATTGCTATCAAGTCAGAAACATTAATTAATCTTGAACAGAAAAAAACAATTTTTTGGGGATCTCTGTGGAACTGAGTTTTAATTTGTTTTATTTTACATTTGTATCCACGGTTAAAATATATATAAGGTATCTGCATTTTGCTTGGCTGTTATGCATATAGAACAAGATCCACACTACTCATGTCTAGGTTGATTGTAAAAATAATCATGGTCCCATATGAGGCCCCACATGTGCAGAATAGAAGAGTAGAAAGTTATGAAATGTAAGCAACATGATCAAAAGAAGAACAAGGCATGGACAAAAAACATTAGGAAACTACATGAGGTGGGTTAGAGCGTGACAAGGCACTAGAGGGAATTCATGACGTACATTCAGACAGTCCGGAATTTACCTGGTTCTTGAAAGTCGATTTAATCAGTATCTGGGTGCTGTCAGTAATCCCCTCTCCATTTTCCCTCACATAATAAACCAGCAAGCGGCTCAGAGGGGCCATGGTGTGCGTTACACGGAAATGAACGTGCGTCATCCACACCTCACTTGCAGAGAGGTCTGTTGCAACTAGTAGAAAACAGAGCAGCTATAAGAACTCTTAATATAAACATTGCATAAAAACCAAGCAAAACATCATGTGTTAATGGCAGAAATATAAAAACAAACATCATGTTCAATATCAATAAATAGTCCATAGAACATAAAACATTTGTCATAAATTAAAGGGAGGGCAGACCTTTACAAACGTGTTAAAAAAGAATAAGGTATTTTAGTTCTTGCCATGTGTTTGTGCAAATAACAAATCTAGGCCTAAATTTACTAAGCAGGGAGATTGGAAAGTGGGGATGTTACCCATAGCAACCAATCAGATGCAAGCTCACATTTTCCAGTATGTAAAATAAAACTGAGAGCTTGAATCTGATTGCTAGGGGCAACATCCCAAATTTTCAATCTCCCTGCTTAGTAAATTTAGGCGCTTGTGTCTGAGAATGATTCTATTAATATACAAAAATAGCTATTATAATATCTTAAGATCTGACAGTATGAAAGAAAATAAGCCAGTGATTTGGAGATTAAATAATAGGTTAATACCTTAAGGATGGCATATTTGAGACAACATACCTGCTCCGCTCTCAGCTGTTTCATTGAATTCCCTGTCAAAAGTAACAGTGGATGATCTCCTTATCCTCTGCAGGGTGACATTTGGGGACTGCTGGCCTGATAACACAATGTTTCCACGAGACGCCACCTCATAGTGCAACGTCATATTACACGGACATGTGGACTTCAAGGTAATTCGGGCATCCTCACCCACCTGCCATCAGGAGAGGTGAAACAAGTGACAAGACTCATACTGCAATTTATCTTCCTTAAAAACACCAAATTTACAGTAAACAAGGTCACACAACAAATGAATAACCAAATAACTTTTATGTGGGAGAAATTGATAGTTCTAGAAATCAACACACTCTGATGAAATTGATTTTGCTTAATGATATTTAGAAAAATTGACTTACAGAATATTACTGTCTCAAAACCATTTTATATTGTAACATTGTATCTCAAAGTTGCCGTATTGCTCGCACACAAACACACACCCATACACAGACACAATTGCTGTGCTGTAAAATATTTTGACACTACAGAAGTAAAAAAAGATAAATATAAATCAAATAACAAACACTCTCAGTACTCACCTGCAACGGCTTGTCAGGGGGTTGAATCAGGAGATGGCATTTGCTTGGGGAATACCAGCTACTTATGGACAAATAGTTGGGCAAATACTGTTCTTTTGTGGATTTTCCATCTATGGCAATTACCTTGGACTGAAAAAGTTGGAAATACAATCACCATCTTGCAATCAGGAGCAAATACTTTTGTGACACACACTGATATATATAACTATATAACTTACCTCCAGCCATACATATTGTGCTGCAGTTGGGATAGAAGGTATCTGAAACTCAACCAAGCCATTTTGAGACACAAGCTCACTTGTATACACATTGTCTTTGGGTGTAAGTTCCGCTTTTATTCGTACAGTAACTCCATCTGCAGGGCTTCCATCTGGATATGTGACCTCAACCTAATCAGGAATGGAACAGGATAGTTAAGAATCATATACAAAAATCAAAGGACTCTGGTGTCTAGCTATTGAAATGAATCTGAACCAATTATTTACTCACAGAAACAATGCACAATGTGTTGTGTGATTAGTATGGACAAAGAAATTACATTACCGATATTGAACTATAGAAAAAGGAGCCCATGTATATGATTAGCCACATTTCCAAAGTAGCAACTTACTTTTCCTTGGTAAGGCAGGCCTGGCTTGAACTGTTTGCGGGTATCTTTGGTGTATTTGATATCAATCAGCTGCTTCTGAACTGGGGTAGTGTCATCAAAACTGACCTGCTTGCTACCATCTACAGCAGCTACAGTTGCCCAAATATTCACTGTTCCTCTAAAGTGCTCAGACACATCTACTGGCATCATATCCCTGGCACAAATGTCAAACTCTGATGACCCATAAATCTGTAATTGACATGGACAGACGTTCATTCATGCATCACGGAAAATGAAATCATGGTAATTATTATTTATTATAACTAATTACAGAATGGATGATCAAAAAATTTCTTACCTCCATAGTTTTCAGAACTTGGTGTCCAATCTCATGTCTATAGTAACCTATACCATTAACTGTCATGTTGATTGTAAGTAATCCTCTCACAAGTTTTCCAAAAGTATACCTTAAATAATGAGATTCATGAAGTGAGGGGGAAGCAGGTAATGGTCTAAAATGAAGTTAACATATTTGCTCTGCCACACATGGCAAAGGGCGAGTACCCCTGCAGTCACATTCTCTACTATGTGTATGGTCACACTTTAGAAGACAAAGGTGAGATTATATTGTTAATACAGTCACTTACTGTACCTTGCCTGGACTTTTCCCTTTTCACATATGTTTATATCCCGAATATACGAGGGAGGCATTATCACCAATTCAAACTTTGGAAGCACTGGAAAATGCAATATGAAAAAAGATTAACTTCACATATGTATGAAGAGTTACTACTATATATATGAGAATAGCAAAAATACAAATATAATCTTCCTAACTAACTTGCTTAAGTTGAACTTTAAATTGAGCTAATTGACAGAGGCAGTAATTAAATGGGCAAACATAAGAATGGCTTTTATTGTGTAATTAGTAGTGGATATTTCATTAGTGAGGCCCAGTGACAATGTGGACAGATGTATGTCTCTGTATTTTAATTTGAACATGGGCCTGAAGCCAGCTCTCGCACGGATGTAGCGCAGGCGTGCAGGAGAGGGGAGTGAACTCCCCTGTAACTCGTCTCTCTCGTGAGGAAAACAAATGTGATAGCAGCAGGTCCATGCAATAGCTATCTGCACAGATCCCCTAACCCAGCCCACAGTGTCTACTTTAAATATTCTTCCTGTCCACCTAGTGTAATTAGTGTAATTAGTTAGTAGGGGAGAAGGACCAGTCCACCCTAACATCTGGAGCGTGTGCGGAAGTCAGCCATTGGATAGAGTCCTGGATCCACTCAATAGAGAGTAGAGAAACCAGGATGAAACCTCCACAGCCTATAGTGCTAAAAATCCTAAAATTTCTCTGGGGAACAAGAACCAAAGTGAGTTTATAAAAAAAAACAACCGTAATTCCTTTTAATACATATCTTTGTTCTTTTATCAAACATTGAGCATGAATGTATACAGTGTAAAAGTGTAAAAGGGTCATTTTGAGGGTACATCAAATACAAAAAATAAAACCCCCCTGCTGAGAATCAAGACTCAATGGTAGGGAAATGAGACTCCACCCCAGAGACTCCACCCCATTAATCTGTCACATTCAAATTTTGGCAATAACTGTACATCTTTGGTTACATCTCTATGTTATCATTAAATGCTACATATTATTACCTATTGGATATTTTTATGTTTTTTTACATACATATCTGCAACTTATGCAACAATCTTTCCTTTACCTTTACCTTTACCATAGGGGGGACAAATGGGAGGGAAAAATGTAATACAAGAAATGTACTCAATCTGTATAGTTGACGTATAGTATTACAGGGATGTCAGTTTGGGATGTTTGAATTTGATAACACTCACCGTATTTCTGCACAGCAAATGATTTGTTAAATGTATGACCTTGGGTTTCTGCAAATATGATCCATTCTCCAAACACAGGTTGGTCAGAAAGTGGAAAACTCATGTTGACAACACCTGTAAAACAAAGGGATAAACATAGGAGGAAATCTGACTATTGAATACAACTAGACACAAGGTATTAATAGTACCCCTGTGTCTAGACTCCCTGGGGGGTCACAATGATCTCATTGGGGTGCCATGGAAACTTTTTTTATGACATGGTGGCACGTTGCTAGTGTCGCTAGTGTTGCTTAGTGTTGCTAGTGTTGCTCCTTAGAAGTGCAATCTCACGTCTTGTATAGGAGCTACACATGATTTGATTTAAACCTGAAGTATTTCTGTCTTTACCTAAATTGTTATTATGCTATTTTGAATCAAAAATGTAAAATGTGGGACTGCTTGGTAATTATTTTGTCTTAGGGGTGCATTAAAAAATATGGAGATCCTCAGGTGAGAAAGTTTGCACACCATTGCACTAGGGTAGACAACATTTTATATATGTTCAGATACATTGCCCTTCTCTACCATTCACATAATCAATTATTCGCATAATTAATAATTACAACAGGAGAGATACTTTAAAAAAACACTTTTTTTTCCATATGACAAACAGTAATATCTAATAGTTTTTGTGAAAAATGATTGTTTGGGAGCATTTCAATTAATTACTGGATTGAGAACTCACCACAGCAGATTGCTTGTAAATTTGTCCACTGAATAATTCTAGACCCTCGTGGATCCTGTAAACAATGAAAGGGGCAATGGAAGAGGCTTCTTACTGACAGATAACATGACAGTGTTTGTGCTGTCCAATATTCAGCCTTGTGCTGATGTGATCAAAACGTTTTTCTGGATTCATATTTTAAAAGTCCCAGTAACTGCAACAAAGCCGTATGTGGCCTTAAACACACTAGGTCCAAACCCCCATAGTGACAAAAGTAAATACAATTTGCATGTGATTAAATTGCATAACAAATATTGTCCTACATAATACCAGATTTTCTCAAAAGAAAGTTTTGACTTTAAATACGTGTAAGTTATATTAGGAAACAAATTGGATGATTAGCAAACAGATTAAAGGTTACTATATATTAAGTTCTAAAGAAAGACTCTTGCTACATACATAAACATACATAACTAAGGACATTTATATTATTATATATAATTATAGAAACTGTAAATGCATTTTAGAAACATTTCTACTGTAACATACATTTATATTTAATTTAAGTTTTTGACCAGTGCAATTAAACCAGCAAACTTACCATTATATAAGCATCAACCTGGAAAAAAAATGAACAACAGTTTTAATATGAAACTCAGACAAGGCTAAATTTATTGGAAAAGTGGGGATGTTGCCCATAGCAACCAGATTTGTGCTCTCAGTTTCATGTTATATACTTGAGAATCTGAACTTGAATCTGATTAATTGCTATAGGCAAAATTCCCATTTATCCAATACCGCAGTTTAGTACTTTATGACCCATGTGCTACGTTCATTTATTGAAATAACAAAAAGACACTTTATTATATGTATTAATACTATTATATGTTTAATTCATTTTAAATCTCAATTTCACAAGATTAAATACTTTCAAAAGATATAATTCAATGTTCTGATGCTAGTTCATGCATACACACTGGACCAGATCCAGACTTTACATTTTTCATTTCTCAACTCTAATACTGTTAGCAACTTATGAAACATAACTCCCTTGAAATTCTAAATGGCTTTGACCACTCGTGAATAAGTCGTAAGTCAATAGCCCGCAAAGTCTCAATCTGGTCCATTGTTATATTATTGAAATTGCAATATTATTTATCATACATATAAGGAACTCCAGATATCCAATCAGATGCTTTTTCACAAGATTTAACAACATTGTTGAAGCGTACACACTGGTAAGATGTTGACCCTGTTGAGTTGAGTTGAGTTTTGGTTATCATGTGATTGGCAAATAAGCCAAGTGTGTAACCTGATGTGGCTTATCTGGCACATATTTTTAAACACAATTGTGTTAGTATCATATATAATTTCTGAAATAAATCCAAAACCTATGAGCACTGGTTTTGTACACAATAATGCTGGGTACACATCAGAAAGATCATCTTTCCAATCAACAGATAAATGACCCTCACTACAGAAATCTGTTAGATGTGTAATCAACAAAATGCATGTTATGTGATCTTTCTGGTGTGTACCCAGCATAACCCTTTGTTATGGTTGTGTAGTGGTTTATCTATTTGTTTCAATACATTGCGGCACATTACAGAGATTAGAAAAAATAACTATCCACACAAAACACTTACCTTTTCCTTGGCGGGCAGCAGGTCTGGAGTTACCATGTACATATTTATCATCACTAGAGACAAGGATTAGACACAGATGGTAGTAAAGGCTGATTTTTCATTTTTGGAATGCATAGACATCCTTTAGATATATTTTTTACTTACCTTTCTGCTTGGGTTTATACACTGGTTTATCAGTCTGTATAAACAAGGCTAATCCTTTGCTATCCAAAGTGACAGTGGTAGAGTTGTGAAAAATAAAGCCTCCATCATTCAAATGACGATTGCCCCAAATCTTCAGATGAGCCTGACCTCTTAGTCCTGGTGGAACCTATAATGCGGAAAAAGATAACCATATGTTGAGGAGTTGAAATGCAGAACACTGCTTGTCACAAGTGTAAACAAGAATCTCTGCACACATAGTTTATTTCCTAATTTACTAAAAGTACACGACAATGCTTTACAACTCTTGCTCTTGGGAATTGGTGACAAAAATATCATTGACTCCCTTTTATGTTAGAGAACAATTGAACAAAATTCTCTCTTACATTCGCAGTACAGACATGGTTGTTACGTAAACATATCACTTGTATGTAAGTGTTGATACAACTATTTGTAACTTCGGCTCCAGTGTGCATGCCACTGAGTAAACTGAAGCAGTTGCAACAGAGCCAGACATGTTCCTGGATTTCTACCCATGATACAAATGAATCATTGATAGCGAAAGAATAAAGTATACTAATAAATCAGAATCTAAACGGGCCAATCAAAATGCTGTATGCAGTAGCCATATTTTATCCATTATATTCCTGCACATTTACAGATTTTATTGGAAAAATTTATATTGCATAGTACATTCCATAAATGAAAATTATATACATGATAATACTGGGTTATAAAGAGATAATTTATATATAGTATATGAAAGTGAGTGAATGTATGAAAGAACAATTCCAGGCTGACATGTGTACCCTTTCCTCCTTAAAATGACTAATATTTATTTAAAGGCGTCCCCCTGCTGACACATGGCCCCTCAGAGGTCCAATCCTGCCAAATTCACTCATAACAGTCACATATTATGTGCCTCTCCCTCTGCTCTCCACCTCTCCACAGGGGAACTCTCCCACCACATAAAACAAACAATTGGAAAATCTGAAACATTTTCCCGTTTGTATATTGCTATTATTCTGGGTGTTGCTTTATTGTCAAGTTCAGGATTTAGTATTACATATATTTATTTGGCTTGTACTTCATGGGACATTACATGGCCTTACTTGTGGTCAGTCATGTTCTGGCTGTCACATCTGTCCTGTATAAGTGTGTTCTGAGTTTGGGTACATTTGCTGTCTAAAAAATTAGTGTGCCCCAATACTGCCAATTTGCCTCCATAAAACTTTATATAAAATCAAATATGTAATCCTGCACATTGGTGATGTCACTTCATAAGGAACATTCTGACTCCACCACCAAGTCCATCCTTTCATTTACCACAAATGCTGTTATTTATGGTACAAAATCTGGATATACAAATGCATAAAAAACCATAGGTAATTAAAAGCAGACTGACCACTTTGCCATGGAATTGCCTTTATTGTTTAGATCAGCCAAGTAACATTTGTTCTTTTGGACTGGATCCATGTTCACTCGCCCACACACATGGATCTGCTAGCAGATATGTCGCCTCCAGCCACCTACATTAAACTAAGGGGGGGGGGGGCATGGAACATTGAAATTAGGCTACAGGGTCAGGGTCTGCTCCAATTTGCATAGTCGGCGCTAGCTTTGACCGCTAATCTGCACAAATGAGTTAAGCGTAATCTGCTATCCTTACCATTTATGGCCAATGAGTGGGGTATGACAGGGAAGACCACTCACCAACACGTTCGCATACATCATTCAAGATCCGGTACAATATATTTACAATAACAATTTAGGACCAAATCCAGAGGAAAGTTACACGTGGGCATAACCATGTTGAATTTCAGGAAGGGGGTTCATTCATTTTATTCTTTGAACGCAAGGGAATACTTTGCTTTTACACTGTTGTTTAGTTTTGTGCATTACCTCCTCACAGTTTTGCCCAGGTTTACGCTCTTACTGTTAACTAAGATCTGGTGCTTAGTGCTGTCCTTACTAGACAGCCAAACTGTGTCACCACATTATACAATTAGTTTATATATGAACTCACCTTGATCTTCACTACTCCTTTATCTGCAATGTAAATGAGAGAAAATTATTGTGCTACTCTGCTAGTGTTTACCTTACTAGCAATTCATTTATTTTCTTACACTATTTTCTCATTCTACTACTATGATTTATATAAAAAAACACTACCTGTGATGTATCTATTAATCTAATGCTAGAATGATATTTTTTATATGGAGTTAAACATCTATAAGATAGATACAGGGCAATATTTACTAAAAGGAAAAGGATTCTAGCTCTCACTTACCTGTTACATACTATAGAATGTCTGCTGATTGCGGTTGCTATAGGCAACATATCCACTTTTCCCTTTCAGCAATTTAGTAAATATAGCCCATAGAGTAGCAACCCTCCAAGCAAAGCCTTGTTTGTGTGTAATTAACTGCTTTCAATTAACTTTTTATACTTATTGCACATTATATACCAGTTTGTACATAACATAGGAATAACCATGCTGTGTAGTAGACAGCTCAAAGCGTTATAGGCAATATACCAGGGCTGGCAAATCTTCCGGGACTTGAACTGAGGCAGTGATTTCCTATTAATGCCTTACCCCCATAGTGGCGGCTTTTAGCTTCTCCCAGGCATTATACAGGAAACACTATTCCATGGAATACATGGCAGTTACAAGGGGTCCAATTCCCTTCCCCACATTATGAGGTCAAACAGAACAAAAAGGCATAAACGGAATGAAGTTATTCACTTATTCAATCAAATTTGACCAGTGGATATAGACCTGTAGGCTCTATGTTCTTATTACTTCCTGCCAAAGTGTTTTATAATCCAGTGGTTGTGATGAGGGATCGTAAAAGGTTATTACAACATATTGTTTACCCCAATAAAACCAGAAGTATATACGTTGCCCTGGTTATTTTTCACAGCTTGTTAATAATCTATACAAAGATATCATGCTGATTGCAGAAATTCCAGCTTAATCTACATGGATATGCTATTGTCCATGACAGCAGGTTGTGACCTGCACTCTTATAGGAATTCTCTTAAAGTCATAAAAATGTTCTGAATGCCTTTGAAATATAATATTACTACATACATTGCTATGTTACTAAACCCCCAAAATATGTAAAACAGGCACAAAATTATATCCTTATATCTGTTCCTTACACTTCAATTTACTGTGTTCTTTTATTTCTTAAAATATAATATATTCTTAATATATGAAGACCATACATATGTAATAATGTATCATCCATTTTCCAGACCCTTTGTCACCAATCACATTATGAAATTAATGACCTTAAGTACACAACTGAAGATCTAAGATAAACCAATTTCCGCCACTGTGCGGCTCCATGTGCTAACGAAGGTTATAGCGTTTGCAATACATTGGTACTTGTAAACATTGAAAGGAATGTTGCTATCCTTTCCTGTTTGTATATTGAACATTAAACTAAAGCATAGAATGAAGGAATGGTCTAGTAGTGGCCTAATTAAAAATATACATGTATGTAGAACAATATACAAATGATATATCTTCCTAAATATTCTACTCAGTGTTACATAGTAACATCATCCAGCTCAGTTTTATCTCCCAGTTACTTTTTAATGCAACATATATTGTCTAAAACAACTGCAGTTGTAAAATGTGATATGCCATAATGTAACTTTTTCCACTGCTTTAATAGAGAGACTTTAAGGCGTATATTTACTAAGCTGTGAGATTGCAGTGAGATTGAAAAGTGAGGATGTTCCTCATAGCAACCAATCATATTTGAGTTCACATTCGCGAGAGTGTAAAATGAAACCAAGAGCTTGAATCTGATTGGTTGCTNTGGGCAACATCCCTACAATCCAATCTCACTGCAAACTCACCGCTTAGTAAATATACCCCATAATCTTAAACATATAAAAATTATTTTATATGTTTCCATACCAGAGCTTTTACATTTTCACTTTAAATGTAATACTCTTGGGTTAAAAAAGACAAACGTATTATAGAAGTAATAACTTTATTGGCTTACCAGAAATATGATATAATTGCTAGCTTTCGAAATACAGAGGTCGTTTCTTCAGGTCTCTGTGCTCCTAAAGCTAGGAATTATATAATTTTTCTGGTTGGGCAAGAAAGGTATCACTCCTATAATAGTGTTGTCTTTTTTAAACTAACAGTATTTTATATCACATTGATTTCTCTGGCTAACATGGTATTGCAATATTTCCTGCTATAAATTCCTACTTTGAACCCAAAAAAATGCAATATATAGCAAGCACATATTCTAAGCCCATAGTTAATAATAAAAACCATAAAATACAAAATTACAGATATGCATAAAGAACATTTTATATAAACAAACTTATGTGCCAATCAAATGTATCAAATGTATCTTCAAAATTCAAAGCATTTTTTAATGCGCACAAAGGCATTTTTACCAATACAATTTTATTTAACTTACCTAACACAGAACCGTGGCTGAAAGCTACAGTTTCGCCTTTCACCACCAACTTCACCTGGACCTTGGTTTCTACTTCTGTGTTAAAGATGGTGATACTTACTGCTTCTTCTACCCCTGAGCGGAAAACTGAGGGTGCTGCAACTAGGTAACCCCTAGAATAGAAAATATCACAATTATTTCACAAGCAGGATGTCATCTCGTAATGTCATCTTGTAAAGTGGTAATGAGAAATCAAACTTTGACACAGCTGTAGACAACAGAATGGTACAGAGCAGCAGAAAGAGGGCTCCCCAACGGAGTTCTAGTGATGACTCCCACATTGCCGGTTTTCCAAACCCCAACCCGTCTCATGATTCTTACCCCAATCCTCCACTTCCACTACCCTAACACTCCATTTTCCACATTCAAACCTCAGTCATCCTCTCAACACTGCCTAACCCTAACCTTCCCCTTCTGCGCTCCATCCCCTCCCCAATACCTAACCCTAACCTTCCACTTTGGGCCTTTAAGCATACTACTCCATTCATAAAAATGTATTTCTATTTCTATTTTAACTCAATTTCAAGATACATACAGACGCCATTTAGCTGTTGGCTGTATTTATTTTGAAATAATGTGATAATAATTGCTAATGTGCCCATTCAAGTGATTATGATTCCTGTACATTTCTTGTAAAATCCATTAGGAGTCTGTCTAAGATCTGGGTTTTAATGGCCTGACATGTGGAAGTCACAATGTACAGGCCAGGTAGGATTGCCCCAATAATAGATATTGTTGTTAATGAAATTGTTTTGTCTGACCACCACAGAGATATCTGCAAAGGATGAGAGAATATATAAATCAGAATAAAATTGTTGAAAACTGAAGGTACGGAGGAGTTCTTCGGTACCTACAAGGTTACAGAACAGGCAAAAACAAACCATAAAGGCTATAATGAGGAACAAATTGAAAATGAAAGCAATAAAATGCAAAACAAAGTATATAATTGAAAAAAGGATTGATATTGCACCACTAAGAAGGAACATGGGTGGATTTCTAATGTTTAGAAATAAGCAAAGAGATAAAATACTTTATACTGTACAGTATTTACTTGAGAGGGACACATGGAAGAAATAATACATAAAAATTGAAATGCAACCATACCAATATTTAATACAAGGCCAGCAGAGGAAAAAGTCCAAAGACAACTAAATAAAATTAAGATAAATTATGCTCTAGGTTTAGATGGCATACACCCAAATGGTTCTTATGGAGCTAGACTCAGAAATGATTCTTAATATAAATTTTCATAGATTTAATTTCACCAGTATAAAGGGATTGGCAAATAGCAAATCTGGTGCCGTTGTTTAAACTGGAATGAAATGACAACTGGGGAATTATAGACCTGTGAGCCTGACATCAAAAGCCAGGAAACTACTGGAAAGTATATTCGCATAGTATTTGAGATTACTTGGTGAGCAAAAGGATTATTACTGGGAAACAGCATGGGATAGGTAATGTCAAACTAATGTAATTATATTATATGGGTAAGTTAGTGTGAACTGTGACCATAGTAGTACAGTAGATTTGTCTATTTGAGTTTGCAAAAGCTTTTGATATAGTGCCGCACAAGAGGTTGGTGCACAAAATAATGGTACTGGGTCTAGAAAATAACATTTGTACTTGGGTCTAAAACTGCTTGGGAAAAAAGTAAACAGAGAGTTCTGATAATTGAAACATATTCTAATTTTAGGATGTGTTTGTGGTTATAGATGTGGGTCAGCCAAAAAAAGCATATATGAATTCATGCTTCAGAGCATTAAAGTATTATTCTTATCAAAACATTTTAGTCATCACTTTGCTAAACCTGATAATGTGAGGATCAAGGCCATAGAGTTTGTACCCAAAGATCAGAGAGATCAAGTAACTCAGTATGAGAAATATTAACCCCTATTTAACCCCTTGTGGGTTAAATGAGGATTTTGAAGTCCATTTCTATAAAAGTAATTTTACATTTAATTTTTATTGACTTTGAAGTTATGTATTTTATGTGTTTACTTATTAATTAAATTAATTAACCAAATTATTTTGAAGATGTTTTTACAATTAATTTATCTTTTTACATTGTTCTGTATATTGTTTGTGATTCTGCATGTCAGAATTTGCTTTGTAATCTCCAATTACACCTCTTGACAAATTCTATACTTGACAAAATCCGTAAATGCGAAGACTGAACCTGTGTCAACTGCATTGGTATTACTCTCGCAGTGGAAAGCTACTTTTGAACAAGAGAATACATCTGATCCTTGGACTGCAGACAAGAGGATAGACGGTGAATCCGCTAGTGCCCTGCCTGATGTGATACATTGTCTTTGTTAATCCATACTGTCTGGTTCAGAGTTTTACGTGGTATGCTTAAATTTTATCTTTCTCTGTGTTAGAAAAAACAAAACAATATTGAACCATGAATCGCCCCTTGTTTGTTTTCAGATTTTATGTGGATAAAAAAGAGATTAATCCTAATGTGTTATTTTGGAAACCACTGCTAAATTATAATCCATGGACTATATTTACTAAATTGTGGAAATGAAAAGGAGATGTTGCCCATGGCAACCAAACAGATACAAGCGACATTCGCCAGAATGTAAAATGAAAGAGAGCTAAAATCTGATCCAATGTTCCATTTCCGAAGTTTGCACATTTCTGTGATACATATATGAAATTGTTAACCACTCAAAGTTGTTACTAAGAGGCAAACTGTTGTAAGAAGTGACAAAAGCATAACCTGTCTGTCACATACTTGCCATGCAATAAGCAAACTCCATATTAGATCTTAGGCTAACCCAAAAAAAATACAAAGTTCATACACAATCATGTGATTTGTAAGAAGGAAAGCCACTGGAGAGGAATACCTCTAATGGATAAGATTGCAGTCAATATCATGGACCAATCCCTCATGTGAGAGTGGTTGATTGCATAGCAGATTTCAGTGCAGCAGCAGCAGGTCTAAGACCTTCCTCAAGAGACTGTCAGGGTGCAAATGTCGAAGAAGGGCTTGGCCTAAATTTACTAAGCAAGGAGATTGAAGAGTGGGGATGTTGCCCATGGCAAACCAATCAGATTTAAGCTCTCAATTTCATTTTACATATTGGAGAATGTGAGCTTGAATCTGATTGGCATGGGCAACATCCCCACTCTTCAATCTCCCTGCTTAGTAAATAAAAGCCTTTATGTTTCCTTGAGGAAAGCTGTTGTTGGTTTTAGAGAGAGTGGAGGGGAGAGGTGTTGGAATATTTGAGTGGACCGCTTAGACACGGGAGGCTTCTTACATGGTATCCTTAGCTATGTAATAGTGAAAGAAACAGCTTACATCCTTATGAGGAGCTGTATCTGGGGTTTAGCACTCTAGGGTCTGATGGTTTGATCCAGTAGGTGATGGAATTGTGTTTCAGGAAGTTCAGGGGTTGGCTGGGGGAAAAGCAGTTTAAGATAGAAAACTAGTGTAAGGGACTTAACAGATTTGAGAATTCCTTGAAGATTTTTTCTCCATGGTAGATGATATAGGTAGACTGGAGGAATGGTCAATAGCGTGGCAACTACAGTTTAATGCCAAAAATGCAAAATCATGCACTTAGGACACAATAACCCTAATTCTCAATACACCATTAATGGCATTACACTACAAAATACTGAAGAGGAAAGGGATTTAGGGGTCACCATTTCATGTGACTTAAAGGTAGCTGGGCAATGTAACAAAGCAATGAGAAAGGC
>JABWIB010001888.1:61419-71924 GCA_016617825.1 Platyplectrum ornatum | reverse complement strand
AAATCGTCAGCCACTGACGATTTCTGTAAATCGTCAGTTAGTGAATTCCCCCCCAGATCCAGATTTAAAAATAAAAGAGGAAAGTTACACCAGGATAAAACCATGTTGAATTGCAGGGGAAGTACAATGAAGGTTATTGATAACATATAAAGACCAATGTTACTGTTATACTGTGATTTAGACTTGGGCCTATATTTACTAAGCAGGGAGATTGAAGAGTGGGGATGTTGCCCATAGCAACCAATCAGATTCAAGCTCTCAGTTTCATTTTACACACTGGAGAATGTCAGCTCGAATCTGATTGGTTGCCATGGGCAACATTCCCACTCTTCAATCTCCCTGCTTAGTAAATATAGACCTTGGTCTGGAAACATCATCTCTCAACTCTAACACTGTATGATTTCCCTTGCCGTGCATCATGGTTTTAAGTGTAACTTTTGTCTCTTAGGACTGTGTTCAGGTCTACACAAAATTCCCTGTGTGGGCGTGCGGGAGAGGGTAGTGATCTGCCCTGTCACTGCCTTTTCTCATCCACAGCCCCACTCCCCTTGCCGACTGAGGACAGCAGTAAGCTTCATAGCAGCTGTACTCTCTGCATACTAGGTAGTTACACACTGCTTTTGCCTTCCTTTTTTATCTCACAACCTGTCTTAAGGTTAGTGTAGCAGACGACCCCAAATGGGTTGCGGGTGTGACTAGGATGACATTTGGGACTAAATTCACTAAGCGGGGAGTTTTCAGGGTAATTGAATTGCTCACATTTTCCAGTATGTAAAATAAAACTGAGAGCTCAAATCTGATTGGTTGCTATTTCCCCACTTTTCAATTCCCCTGCAAACTCCCCACTTAGTGAATTTAGGCCCTGATGTAAAACGCTCACACGTGTTATTATATAGATGTTACAGTAAAGTTTCCTGAGTTCAACCCCTTGTTACTTGAACGATATATACTTTCCATACCTGTTAATCGCAGTAGGTAATTAAACCATATTGCAGTTTAAAAGAAACATTTACTTTCAAGGATCTAGATGTTTGATCCTGGCTCATATATTCAGTAGGAAGTTCCAAGGGTGTGGAAAACTGGCATTAAGAACAGGAAAATAAGCCAAATAAAGTGACCAGTCAATATTGAACAGTCGCAGCCGTGACAATTTACAGATGACATAAATTAGAATACTGGCCTCGACCTTCTTCCTCAGTGGTGTCCACTGGTTCCTTGGTGCCTTCAGCACCTCCTTCCTCTCAGCAGCTTGAAGTACAGGTTCAGAAGGCTTTCATCATCTCGGGGTCCTGTGGTTCCATCTTGGAATTGGCCTCAATCTTTAGCTGCTCCCAGGTGACCTCTGTCCAGCCATTCTGACTCCATCCTCGGTTAGCTCCAGATCTTTCCATTTTTCTCTCTCTAGATTGGATGCTGGCCATACACCTAAATGGATCACTCTGATACATTGCATGTGCTGCAGGGAAGATTCTGAAATACGATATGTGACTGCGGGAGCGCGCATCGCATAATCGCACCTGATTCATCTGGTGTATGATCAACATCATCGGCTGCTGCGAGCCTGGTCCCACAAGGTTTAGAATATTTTATAAATAGAGCCCAATGTAAGGGGAAGGGGTTAGAGTAGGGATTAGGATAAAGGTAAAGGTTGGGATAAATCGTATTTGTCTGCATTGTTTTGGGACTGCTTCTTTCGAAGATCCACCCATAGTAAAAGAACCTATATATTTATCAGGCTGTTCTGCGCATAGGCAGAATTGACTCCTAGGTTGTTATAGTGTTGTCAAGGCCGGGCAGCCTCATGGTGTCAGATCTCCAGCCATAAGCTGTTTGAAGCATATCTTTATGTTTGTGAAAAGCACTGTGCCAAAAGCAGGTATTGGGAAAAAATGTATTACATACTAACAAACCAGCAAATCAATTTTATATCACTGTTTAATAAAAAAAAATTCAATGAAATATAGCAATCAAAATGAATCACGTGTCTCTAAATTCAACAATAAAAATAAAACAAATTATGAATACATGGATTGTTACCACCAGGATCCATGACTCTAAGTCATGTGTATAGCAAAGTGATGATACAATAGTTACAGGAATTTATGTAATGAGTCATTGCCACTGTTTTCCCCTTTCTTCCTCCAGACAAATTTCTAATGGTATCCAGAATGTATTTTATTCTCAAGTATTCCTGTAGGTTCCTATTAGGGAAAATTATGAATATACAAAATATTTGGATCTATTTGAGAACTAAAATTGATTTGTGCTTATTATATTTAAAAAGTATTGTACCAGTAACCAAGCTGCTTTCATCATAGTGAGGACATGGATAATACATTGGTTGCGTTATATGTTTTTTGGAGTAAATTACTCCTCATGTCATTTTTAAGTAGTATTTCTAGCCAAAGAAGAGTATATTTTCATCTGCAAGTTAAGTAAATGGAAAAATGTTGTAAGCCGTATAAATCGGTTTAGATTTGAAATTATTATATATGTACCTCTTCAGTAAAGGGGACCCAAACTTGCATAAGGTGTGAGGTCATGGGTGGATGATTTTACTTAGTCTTGAGAGGAGGCAGTAAGTCTGTCTGTCTGTCACCCTTTCATAGTACATGAAAACATAAAATCCTGCCTTACATAGTCAGTTTCTGGTTCAGAGGTAAAAAATAATTAATTTCCATATAGTAGTCAATTTTGCAGGAGCCATTCCAGAATAGTTGGGTGCTAGGGTGATGCAATGTTTTAGTTTCCGATTGCTAGGAAACTATGAAGGCCGCAGTAGATCGCCATGGCGGTAGTCCTGAACCACCAATGATCCTGGCTGATTTTAATTTATAAAGGCCCTGAACCACCAATGATGCGGCCTGCNCAAGTGCCATTCGGCACCCTGGCACCCGCGCCAGCCCGCCCCTTCATATACCAATAGATCTAATCATGGTAAGGCAAAAGATCTTAATTCAAATGTTCTCTCCTTGGGGCAACCTATATCTCTATTCCAGGAAGCTATGAGTCCAGGAATATTTGGTTTGTTTGGGGTATGCTTGGGGTGTTGTTGTGCTTTGCAGATGACCTCAAAAGAAATAAAAGGTCAGTGAAAATTGGAAATCCCCAAAGTCCTGACAAAGTGGTATACTTGTATATACTACCAGTTTTCCCTTTTAGAAAGATGCCACGTAACTTTTAGGCCAGGAAAATGAAAAAGAGCTCCCTGCATAAGGATTTCTCTAGCACAGGGCAGGTCAGTAAGTCATCACAGTCTAAACATCATGGGGTCCAGGTCTGATTGAAAGGCTCTATTAGATAAGAAAGAAGTGAGCATGGAGTGTTGCGCTATTAATGTTGTTTAATGTCCTGTTCCAATAGGCCAATGTTGGTATAAAAGTGATGTGGGACATAAAAGTATTGTTCCTCAATAGTTATCCATTGTTTTGACATCATCCCCTCCCCTGAATATTCTAGTATATGACTCAGATAGAATGTCAACTAAGTGTGTGAGTTGAAGGCCACCTCTGTCTTTTCTATGTGCCAGGGACAGTTTTATCCCAGGGCGATCATATGATTCCCCAAATTACTATGAACAAACCTGGTTGAACGTGGATAGGAAGCGCTTGCATCACATACAGGATCTTAGAGAGGGTATGCCTTTTTAGAACGTTGATTAACCTGGTCCANGAGAGGTTTAAAGGCTTCCAAGAATGAAGTTCAGCATGAGTCTTATTGAGCAAGGGGACAAAATTGCATTGTGTAATTGGTAATGTTAACCCTAGTTACTTATGTTCCTTCAGTCCTCCTTTGTGACCCTTTATACTACTCCGGTCCTTTTTTCCCCCTGTGTGCTATATAATATATATATCACAAGCAGTAACAAATTCTATGTGTGCTTGTGAATTGTTTTATATGATGGTTTCAGTTTGGTACACTGTGTTTAAAATCACAATAATGGGACATAATAAGCCATGACGCAGTTTGCCCAAACTCTTCCTACTGCTAACCAGAAATGGTCATATATAGGTACAAAACCCAACCGCATTTCTATAAGCCCTGTCAGTTCTACAGGCTGCACATCAGAACAGACCCCCATAAATGGGTATAGTTGAAAAGGATGGTCATGTAATATAGGCCATTTGCTTCTGTTCTATAAGACAGACTGTGATCTGCAACTCCTCCTATCCATAGTACAATAAATGTGATTCATTTCTAGCTACCATAAAATACTCACCACAATCCTACAGATTCATCCCCCTTTCCCTTCTCCTTCCCAGATGTAGCTCATCCTCTGAGTATTTACAGGGAGCATAGGATCTGCAATGACATGATTTCTCTGTGGCTTGTAATGATTAAGGATGACTCAGACTTTAGAAAAAGTACAAACACAAGATTTAGTAAACTGAAACTCTGCATGATTTTCCATCTAAGGGGTATATTTACTAAGCAGCGAGATTGCAGTGAGATCGAAAAGTGGAGTTGTTGCCCGTGGCAGCCAATCAGATTTGAGTTCACATTCTCCAGTGTGTAAAATGAAACTGAGAGCTGCAATCTCACTGCTTAGTAAATATACCCCTTAATTGGAAAAAAAAAATTCATGTTAAGGTTAAAATATCAATAGAAGCATACATGTACTGTACTGCACTATAACTGTACTGCAGTTATTTATCGGGCTGTTAGAAACCTTTCTGATGAGTTCTGGATATGTGATGTTTCTGTATATTGCTATGCGCAGAAAACAGGCACATGCAGAGGACTGAGTTTCAATCATGGCCATCTTTTTACCATCTTTTCACAAAATCACTAAATGTAACCACACAATACATGATACACTTTTACTTCACAATTTAAATTGTTCACTAGTTCACAATGGACACAATCATTTTGTAAAATGATTCAGTACCTAGAGACATGTGAATCAGGGCTTCTCTTAGTGGAGGGGCAAGGAACAAATCCCACTTGGGGTCGGTGCCAGACTTGCTAATGGGCCCATAGAGCTACAGCGAATGATATTAGTGTGATGAGGGAGGGTATAGTGTTATAAAGAAGGGCGCAGTGTAAATAAGTATCCCACATATAATCACTGGTTGCTATCATATTTTATCATATTCAGTAGCCCCAGGCCCTTGTGGCTCTTTATCCAGCCCTGCTTGTGGCCCGCCTTTATCTGCCACAATTATAACCAACTAGCCAACATATCCATGTTGTTACGACTTCCCGCAACATCTTACTCAGAGACTCAGTGCGCTAATTTCCTGTAGCAGTTGCAGCTCTGTATCTTAAGTAAAGTTGGCCATGCACTATGGAATAAATTGTTCTGCAGGGGAGGTAAATTGAATTAATCAGTAAGGTACACACGGTAAGATAAATTGTGTCCAATCGAAAGATTTTTCAAGAGTGGGTAAAACCATGGTGAATTGCAGGGGAGGCAAATTGAATTATTTGCAATCAGTATTACAGGTGAGAGATGATGTTTCCAGCACAAGTGTAATAACAGTGTAACAGTAACGCTGGTCAGTATCTGTGTGCAACATGCAACAATAAAGTATTCTCCTTGCATGCAAACACTGACATTCATTTTACACCCCCCCTGCAATTCAACATGGTTTTACCCACTCTTGAAAAATCTTTCGATTGGATACAATTTATCTTACCGTGTGTACCCAGCTTAACGCTGGTCAGTATCTGTGTGCAAAATGCAAAAATAAAGTATTCTCCCTACATACAAACACTAACATTTATTTTACCCCCCCTGCAATTCAACATGGTTTTACCCGCTCTTGACTAAAGCTGGACGATTGGAACAATTTATTGCATAGTGTATGGCCAGCTTTACTGAATATAAAGTTAGAGGGGCCCTTCAAGAGTGTGGGTGCCCAGGGCAACGGTATTAATTCAAGTGGTCTAGGGCGGTACTCTCTGGAATTGTCTGCCATTTTAATCACTGATTAGTGGTCAATGTATATAATACATCTGATTTTATTTTCTTTCCGGTGATTATGGAAAGTTGGCAAGAATAATTATATATTTTATACTTTATATTTGAATATAAGATCCATAAACTATCTCTTCATTGTAGCAGCTGAACTTATGGAAATGACTGTAATTCTCTCACATAAGTGCAGACACTGGCCTTAATTTACTAAGCAGGAAGATTGCAGACAGACTGAAAAGTGGGGATGTTGTCCATAGATATTGGCTCTCCCTTTTATATAGGCCCATGAATCAGTTGCAGATGCAGTTGGGGTCACTTTATCCTGTAACAAATAAATGCACATAGCTACAGTCAGTGCTCCAGTATATCAGTGTTACCTCCTAGGTTTGGGGTGTGAGGGGTGATTTATGCAAATCATGTGAAAAGCCCTTTCCCCTTGTATGTTTAATCATATGTTTACTAAGTATGGTAATATGAGACTTATTGACATTAAACGAGTTCCTAACTTAGTAACGACTTCCTATTAATGAAGGTGGTGAGCGCATTGTTTATGTGTAAATCGCCTAGGATCGGATCCCATTAGATGCTCAATTTTCTCACACAGAGTTCAAGCAAATTCCCTTATGATATAAACAGGAGGAATTCCTAGCACACAGCCACACATTCCTAGCCTGCTTGACCAGACCTTCTACTCTGCCACCCTAAATTACGGTAGTCCCATCCGCCCCATTGTTAATCTGGCCCTGACTATACCCATTTAGGGGGTCTGTCCTGATGTGCAGCCTGTAGAAGGGAAGTCTAGACCTCCGTACGAATGGAACTCTTCCACACAGGTCTGGATCTTGTCCTTTGTTACTAAAGATTACATCATCCTTAGTAATGATCAGGGCTTTAGGCTGTGTTTCTTAATGAATCACTACCTCAACGCCCAGGTCTGGGAGATTTGCCTGCTCTCCCGGGATACCACTTACATTATAACATGGTTTCTTTTCACAGTAGATTTGCTCCTATTTCTGCAGTTGATCCAACTCTGGATCAACTCCATACAGCAACATAGACTTATAAAAACAGTTCTACAGTTACGTGTCTCCGATCACACTGGTAATATATCATATATCATGGTGACCTTACACTGATTGACTTTGTATCCTGCTTAAAAAATGGCTGATTGGTGTAACATTGCAATGGTTATAGCTTTTATTTTATGAGTTTGTTTATGTGTTTTTTTTTATCAGTATTTATTATACACACAGTTCAATACACAGTTATGTTATATAGTGAACAGGCTTACAGGGTAATAAACAGTTCAGGGAGGAACTAAAAAGGGTAGGTTACCATAAAAATGTACAGGGCACAATGCATCCGTCAAATACTGATGTGTTACTGAAGGTAGCGTAAATTTGGTTGGGGTCGAGAGGGTGGCTATGTACATGTATATATATTTATTTATATTTTTATAAATAATAGGGAAGGGGGGTCCCATTGAAAGGTTGAAAAGAGGCCCAGCCTTTTGTAGTTATGCCCCTGACTATGTAGGTTTCCCATTTGGAAAAGATTGTTTCCACTTTTGATTCTTTATCTCGAGACGCCTTTATCCATTCCATTTTGGAGATATAAAATAGTTTGCGTATGAATAGAGTTAATGGAGGTGCAGCAGGGCTGCCGTGCTGATCAGCAGTTTGCGGTTTTCTCTACGTATTCTCTGATCTTTTGGTTATTTTTCTGATGAGACCGTGAACTAAAAATCCCTAAATGTCTGTTGTGTACTGTAGCATCAGCTGCTCCATTTAATCATCAATAACAGAAAAGCAAAGTATTATCNGAACAAAGGAGAAACTGTTCCACAGCAAGGTCAAAACAAAGCTACTCACCAGCATTCCGATCAACACAAACAGCTTGGTCTCTTACTGTTATTGTTATCGAGTTTTGAGAGACATTACATCACAGATTGTTTAGTATGCGCTGTTGTATAATTATATAAGATTATAAATAAATGATTACAAGTCTGACATAAAATAAACGACACAGCTCCCACAGTGACAGACCCTCTAACACGACCCATTCCATCAGGTACAAAACTCTTGGGACTGGATACAGACTTATGTACAGTACTATTGAACTTGTGTAAAGTCACAAGTAACTATGTAACTATGTATCAAATAACAGTGTAACAGTAACACTGGACAGTATGTGTGCAAAATGCAAAAATAAAGTATTCTCCCTGCATGCACACACTGACATTCATTTTAGGCTTGTAAATTCTATAGTAAGTAAGTCTGGATCCAGGTTTTTTTTTCTAAGTAACTGAAGGCCCTGCTCTCATAGCTTGGGACATGTTCATACCCAGAGGTGTAACTAGAACTTTGTGGGCACCATTGCAGAATTTTTAATGGGGCCCCCAGGAAATCCCTCCCTGCCCCCCAGTCTCGTTCTCTCTCCCTGTGTATGCTCCCACCCTGTTCTCCTGTTCTCCTTCCCTGTATATGTCCCCAGACCTGTTCTCCCTCCCTGTGTATGCTATGTTTTTTTTTACAACTAATATACAATAGCTGTGTGAACCAATATGATGTGTTTAACAGTGTATGTATATGTTTACTTACCCTCTTTACTGCTTCTCACCATTCTTCCTCCTTCTTTTCTTCCTTTTTTTCTTAAGGCGCCTGTCAGAAGGCACAAATTTGTGACTAACATGCATACACAGAGATAGATAGATAGATAGATAGATAGATAGATAGATAGATAGCTATATACATAAGGAACTGATCCAGAGCTGCGTACATGCCAGGAAAATAGGTGGATGCGCATAAAAAAGAGGTTTTTAATAAGCTTAATAATAAGTAATTTTCTTACTGCGGGACACTTAAATGGTATTTATATGGGATAGATAGATATGGGGTAAATTGATATATAGATAGATAGAGGATAGATGGATAGATAGATAGATTTTTTTGTTCTTCAGGTGGCAGGCTGGAATAGAAAAAAACTTTCTCCTCCTATGGATATGGGGGGGGATGGGGCGCTCATAGCAGACAGGCTTCATAGCAATGGCACCCCCTGCACCCTCTATAGTTACGCCACAGTTCATTCCCTTCAATATATTTCAGTTAAAACTTGAGGGCTTGTCCACAAAAGGGTTGGGTCTTGCCATTCTGGGTTAAGTCCGTGCAGCCCTTGTTAAAAGGTACAGGCATGTAAAAATGAGTACTGTACGGTACGGTTGGAGGGTATGTGCTTTCTGTAGTTTTGAGTCAGACTGGGAAGATGTGGCAGCATAGTCCCACTCCACTGAAATCTGTTATTGACAACGTGCCTGTGTCTGGAGCATTCTGGTCTACTGTTACCCCAAAGGCATTTTACTCTATGGCAGTGAGTGCCGAGGGCCAGATAATACAGGCAGTGTGGGAGACAGCACAGTGGCTGCAGGGAAATTTTTTAATATTACGATATACCATAAACCTTTCACACATTATATTTTTGATTACTAATCATTTTTATTTTGTTGGTTTTAGTTTGGTTTATTCATTGATTAGTGAATCAACACATTTGCTTTATGTTTTTGGTGAACAAATGTATTAATAACCATAACTGATTAAAGCAAAATATTTTAATTAATAAAACAAATCAGGTTTTGCTTCTTTCTGATGCTGATAGCTGTGGATAGGATATTTTTTATTTTGTAATTTGGAAAAATATATGTGTGTAAATATGTATTCATCTCCGTATAGGGACCCTTTGAATGAGGACTACAGCTACTTCATGTTATGACTGGTCTGACTGAGGTGTCTAGACTCCGTAGAAAGCCTCTTTCTATATGAATAAACATTCCATAATTCCATCTTGTGTGTATTTTACTGTTTTAAAACCCCTCTCACAGTTTTATACAGCTGCCCTTAGTTTTACAAGCTCCAGCATACTCAAGACGCTTATGGCTGCCAGACAATGCTGGGGTCAGTAGTGCCTAATATGAAAATGCTATTTTTGGATTTAGTGTTGGGAAGATTCCCAGGGTTATTAACATGGAGCGTTTTCTTACTATGGAGTTTAATCTCTTGCGGATGCAGAACAGTCTAGAGTCCTGCTATAGCAGGTGCTTTATCCTGTTATGGTGCGCCCAGTACAGCATGCCACTATGTGACTTTCTGAAGCTGTTTTACCCACATTGGCCACATTGCAACTTAAATAATTTTAGTTTGGAAAAAAATCTTTCTAAATATAATTGCTTAGGTTGTTTAAATTAGACATTTTCTGCAACATAAAAGACAACACTTCTTAAACAAATAGAGATTCTATTTACATTTCCTGATTTTACATTATAAGTAATATAATTTGTATCACTATTTGATGCAATTAAGAATTCAACTTTTTCACCAGTTTAAGGTATTGTAAGTGCCTGCACCTATATATACTACTACTTGAAACCTGAAGTTCAGTGCACCATAAGCAAGATTGCTTATAAATGTGGAGTGCCGGTAACCGCTGATTTATCTTATACATACATACATATATACATTCAATGTAATAGGAAAATCGCACTCCAATCTGTGATACTGTATGTGTGTATATCTATATCTATATATATATATAT
>JABWIB010001888.1:16579-32581 GCA_016617825.1 Platyplectrum ornatum | reverse complement strand
AACTGCCATCAGAAATAGTGGGCTCCTCTGCAAGTCTGATTCACCTCCGGACCACGCACCCCCCTTTACTGCTTGGGCCCGGGAGGAGCTGATTCAAGGTGCCCGCAATAGTGTGTAGCGGCAGCAGAGGTAATTCATTGTCCTCAATGAGGAGTGATTCTGACAGTGCCTGGCCCAAGACAGTAGTCCCAGCTGTACGCCCTGATGGTGGCCCTGCTCACAAGTAAGTCAATGGCGTAGTTAGTATATCGGCATATCAGTACAATACCACAACAATTCATGTGCTGCCTATTTTATTAAATGTACCCCAGAGCGTTCTAAACAATGAGTATTCAACTATCAGGACGCATTTGTCATGTTTGTGACCATCAGATGTCAGATGAGTGAAGGGCTCAAATAAGTCTTATTTATTTACTAACTTCTTTTCTTTTGTTTAATATTCTTTAGTGGTTTACAATCAGCATTGCTTAGGGAAGCAACAGAATTCACAGAGATAAACCAATGAGATCCTTATACATGGGAACAGGGTCGGCGACAGGGGAGGACAAGGGGGACAGCAGTGACGGGCCCAAAGCTTTAGGGAGCCCTGTTACTAGTGTTATCACTACTGAGGGGGGCCCAAAAAATCTGGGTGTAGCGGAGCCCCAATATTTCTGTTGCCTGTCCCGCATGGGAAACTTTTCTTACCTTGTACTTCTTACCTATCTACTGTATTTGCTACTGCACTTGGCAACATGGATGAATTTTTAAGTGCAGAATATGCTTCCTTGCAAAATAGTGATAAATCTGTTTAAATTGAAAAAAGTAGCAGAATTTACCTCTGTAGAACATCATTTCCTAGACAGTCACAGAACAGAAGCATTTATAGGATTACTTTCCAGCTGCCCCAGACATGTCATAGGCTAAGATGTCAGAAACTGGTAGTTTATCTTTGGAGAATGATAGGGATTCATGTCTTCAAAGAGAAGAGAGGTGGTCACTGGAATCCGGAGCATGCGGGACCCCTGTCTGCAGCTCTGACTCTGTCTTGTGCACTCAGGGAAAGATTAGACATTTTTTGGAGAAATATATTGATCTATATGACATATGGCACTTTCAATAATGGGAATATATATATAGATATATATATATATATATATATATATATATATATATATATATATATATATATATAACTATAATCTTCTATAAGATCTAAAGGACTATCATAAATGAAAATCAATCAGTGTGGCATAGAATGTAATATATATATATATATATATATATATATATATATAGCCCTGGTATTAACGCCAATATCGAAATAAGTACTGGGACCTATTCACAATGATGGCACATTTCATTCACTAAGCCCCTCGTCCTTCAAGCATACAAATAATAATAATAAAATAAGGGCTGAGTAAATATACATGTACACAGGTCTGCACTCACCAGACCATTACTGATGTTATGCTATAGCTACTTCAAGCATTGCCCTTTGTTAAATACTCTTCAGACTTCATTTTGTGTTAAAACAGGGAATGTCAGTTCCACATATTGTTAGTCTGGACAACTCACGCCAAGTCAATTTCTTCTGACTAACATTAAAAGTAATGCCAAAGGAATGTCAACATGCTAATTTCTATGCTTTTTAACTAGCCTGTCTTAAAGCAGAATATTTCCCACAAATATGATTTTATTCATCATTTGACATAGGTTGAATATGGTGTTAGACCAGGCATAGACACCCTATTAGTCTATGTAGCTGTAGGGGCTAGATTTACTATACTGCGGGAATGGAAAATTGGATCTGTTGCCCATAGCAATAACATATAACACAATATTATAACACTTTGAATAATGAAGGTTGCAGATGCCTGTGTTAGACTAAGGTTATCATAAATCACCAAAATATATCAGTATATGCAAGGAGAAAATGTGATTTATTTTTTGTGATCTCATGTAAGATATACATCATTTATTATGTTGTCTTTTAGACACTGTCTTGAAGTGACGTTGTTGACTTGGTTATACGGGAATAAGCAGCTGAGAATAGAGCCAGGAGATAGGAAGGAAGGCTGTTAGCTCCTTCTGGTCTGATTACTGAGGGAAAGGATGCCCCCTATGAGGTGTTGACAGACAAGTGTGATAGGACTTGTACCCGTGGGAGGAAGCAACAAAGTAAGTACCTACTGACTACTGTTATTTACCAGGACATTAATATTTGGATGCCTATATCATTGTATTAATATATGTTTTAATATTATATTGTGTTTCTTTTATCCTTTATCCTAATTCATAATGTAGAGCTGTTTCTCACATAATGCAGCTGTTTTGCTTCTAATCTCCGATATACGGAGTACGATATACCGTTAAAAGCATTGGATCATAGAAAGTATAGAATACATGAGATGGGTTGTAGTTGTCATTAAGGATCAGTAGCACATTGAGGGTAGTCTTTCAACATGCATGACATGGACATAACTTCCCAGAAGATAGTCAGCTTCCATTATCAGAACAGGTGGGTAGCATAACCCTTTATGCATAACCCATTCCTCTATAGTGGATTATATTGCGTCATCACCTGATTTGTCCCAAAGTTTGAAGTAAGCTAACTGACGGGGAGGGCTGGGGCAGGGGGACATGTGCCTCCCGGGCCATTGCCCCTGATGCTTTTTTGGGTCACTGACTCTGGGATTTTGGGGCCAACTTAGAGGTGCGTAACCCACAGCTCTGACTGTGGGTTACACACAATCAGAGTGTCCGGACAGCAGTGTGAATCTGCCTCCTATTCGGCAACCAGACAGTAAAAGCCCATAAGAATGCTGATCGTTGGAGAGCTGGGGCTATCCACCAGTGTGCCTGCTGATACCCATTCTCTCCTACCTACCAACCAAGAACCAGTCAATTTCTTCCTATGAGAAGCTTGACCCCCAGGCTAAAAGTTTCCAGCCTGCCTCTGCTAACTGCAGACATAAGAGCAACCGATTAATGTGTGACGATTCTTTTTGCAAAAATGTGTCAAATTGTCTAAAAATAAACAAGAATTGTAGGATATATATATTTATAAACACGTATTGGTGATATCGAAGCCTGACAGAGTGCCTCCTTATACGTGGGTTTTATATATATATTCATTACATGGAGTGCTATATTTAACACAGTACAAGAGAAGTGGAAATGATCACAATGTTGAAATGTTTACAATGTTGTAGGTTTTTCCAGTAAAGACAGTAAAGACCAGGATGTGGATGTTCCTCTTATTGCTGCATCTTGTACAGGAGACACACAATGGTTGTGTGAGAAGTGCTATCTTGGAGACTTTGATTTACTGTCCCAGAACTAAAAACATAACTTGACAAAGTCAAACTCAGAAGAGCAGCGTCTTGTGGAATCAGTCATGTAGTTTGAATTGTTCATGAGCAGTAAGGTTCTCCTGCCGAGTTCTGAGCTTCTGAAGTAGCGCTAAAAGGGCAATCATTTGCAATTAGTTTCTGTAATGTTGTGGGAGATGAGGAAGGAGCCCACTGTTCAAAGTTATCCTGGAAGATAAATATTCGACCTGACAGTCAATTGGATTTGATTTGAAAGACAAATAAAATTTTGGAGGGGTGAGAATGGTTTGTAGGGGCTCTGGGCGAGTTGTTAGGAAGAATGCGGGGAGAATGTTGCTGTAATCTAGATGGGAGATGATAAGGGAGTGGTGGATGAGTGTCTTGGTGGCTTTTGGTGATGTTTCGGAGGTGGAAGGGAGGTGAAAAGGAGAGCGAGAAGTCGCGAGTGACACCCACAAGTAAAAATAATTTTTATATAACATTTAGCTTAACGCTTGACTGTAAGACACAGGTTGCACAAACATGAACTTGGTCAGATTTTCCATACTTACAAAGGCATTACACTTGCACATCATGGGCTTGGATAAGGACCCGTCAGATATATCTTTTCTGTACGAAACCATTCCACAAAGCAACAAGTAAGGATTTTTTTCTCTGTATTGTCCAGCATTTAAAGAAGATTGGCATGATAAGGTTAAGATAGGGTTATGTCATCAAGTCCTGCCATCCTTAGTAACAATCAGAGGCATTGATTTAATTGAATCCAGAAAATAAGACATCGCTCTTTCGCTGTTTTGGGAACAATCCTTGAAATTCAGGAGTCTCTCAAAAATTGTGGGAGAGTTAGCACCCTTGCGTGTTATTTGTGCTATGAGCATAACAAAAATACTCTGCCTGCATCTCTTTTCATGTGAATTTACTCTGCAAAATGGTATATAAAAGTGCCGATCCTTTTTTTTTGCCTATACTGTCTGGACTGGACTATATAATAAATATGTAGAACACATTTTGTGAGTGTAAACACCAGACATGTAAAAAGCAATGGTCTTATACAGTGAAGTTACTAACAGCGCACAGATATAAAGCATCCACATGGATCGGAGAAGTGTATATCATATACATGAACTACATTTTTTATTTATTTTATANCGCAAGGTCACACACTCTTGCTGAAATGTGGGCGGCATGGAAGAAAGGATGAGTATTCCTTCATGGAAAGGGTGGTGGATTGTGAAAACGTCTCCCCCATGAGATCTGAAAAAGACTCTTCCAGTAAGGAGACTTTAAACAATTCATGGGAAACGCGTATTGCTCAAAGGGTCAGGGTTCAAATTTACATCTTTTAAACTGAAAAATAAAACTCCAAGACAATTCACCATGTGGTTCCTGCTGTCAAAATCCATGTTTCTGTGTTTGATAAAGTGATGACAGCAAACATGTACATTTCATATTTTTCTTTGTATAAATGGTTGTCATTGTTTCATTTTGGATATTGAATACACAGGGGAGAGGGCCATTTTCTGGAATGAAGAACAATGAAGTCTATTGGTTCCACTAGCCACAATATTCCTAAACAGTACAGAGAATGGATCTTTGGACAGGTATACTTCAATAGCATAGGGCAGGGGTAGGCAACCTGTGGCTCTCCAGGTGTTGCCAAACTACAGGTCCCAGCATGCTTTGCTGAGTATGAACTATATCTGTGCAGTTAAAGCATGCTGGGAATTTTAGTTATACATAGATGGGGTGGTATATTGAAGTATAAAGCAACCCTCTAGTGCAGGGGCAGGCAACCTGTAGCTCTCCTGGTGTTGTCAAACTACAAGTCCCAGCATGCAAAGCATGACAACACAAGGAGAGCCACAGGTTGCCTACCCCTGGTATAGCGATACACTAATTGAGATAGGGAACATCAAAATATAAATAGCCATGAAGAGTGTAAGCAGAGGAGATACTGAAAGACAAAAATAGTTCTTAGTATTTCTATGATGTTATATCAATAGAATAGCTAGAATGAATATATAACTAAATAGCATCCTTGTCAAAATTATAATATCTTATGTATATGTAAAAGTAACTAAAGTAATTTTAGATGTTTAACCATTATGGCGCTGATCCAGGTTGTGGATTCCTGGGAAATTCCCGCATCATCCTTGTTCACACAGCACCCGGGTTGCCCTGACAATAACTGTTATGTAAATAGAACAGAAACATTCCGATTCACCTGCTCTTAACCGCTAATCCTCTAATCAGATGCTTTCTTTGAGACCCATTTAAAAAAAATCCCAGGTAGCACTGTTCACATTGGTGGCTACTCGGGTCAGACCCAGGAATAACCCTGCAAAAGTCCCGGGTCCAAATCCTGGGTTAATAGACCAATAACCCGGGTAGTTAGAGCATGAACTTGTGGTGGTGTGAACAGGTTATTAGTTGAAGGTAATACTACAAACATGACATGAATAAAAAATAAAAACAGAAACCAAATAAACAGTAACATACCCAGTACAAGTCAAAAGTGTATAACATCACAAAATTATAAAACCAGCAATGTACAGCAAAAAATAGCTTATTCTAGCATCTCGAAGCCTTGAACAAATGCCCACATTGCTTTTGTGACTTCTGTATTTCTGTTAATGCACAGAACTGCTGACATGTCATCAGATCCATAGGAGTGATGTAATTGATTGCTCATGGGACCGAAATAAATTTTTTATGAATTACGAGAGGTGACCACAGACGGGTCAATCATTTTCCTTTATCACACACCCCAACCTGATACATTTTCTGAGACCGACCATACCATTAGCAGGTTATTTCTTTCTCCTGCCAGGTATGGTATACATCTGTTGTAGTAAGTGTGCCTTTAGCAAATCTTTTTATGTCCTCGGATTAAATGGTTTTATTGGAAAGAGCGTTGATTCAGGATTTCATCATATACAGTATCTTTGAAAACTTTTGACCCTGACATATTTCAAATATCTGGGGTTCTTATATATTTTCTCTAGAGAGTAGCTTCCCACCAAAGTTTGACATTAAATTGTGTGGATTATTGAAATGAAGGGTTCAGCTAATGAGTAATAGTGAGTATCCCGTGTTATATGTGACTAGACTGTTCTTAACTAATGAATTTGATAAGAGCACAGTGGTGAAATGTCTAGGTGACACTGAACAATATATTGTACATTCATTGTCGAAATGTGAATATTTAATTTCCTTGTCTACTGGTATTTAATTAAGAGGGAGCCTCATTCCAAGGAGCGGAGATCTCAGTAAGACGTGACAATGAAATACTGTATCATCCTGATGCTATACAGAATAAGTGCCTGCTCAGTGGCATATTTACAAGGCAACATCAGCTTAGGGACGACCACGTCCCCTGACAGTGACACAAAGCGTCAAACAGGGTAGTGACCTACATAGGTAGATGCACTGGAGCCCCGTGTGATAGAGGTTCCTGTCAAGAACAGAGGAGTTTCGACGTTGTGCATAGGGGAATCTGATGCCTAAATCTGACCTGCGTCATTTTTTGGTGGAAGAAATTTAGTTTCCATTTGGCCTGTTGCAGTGTATATCCTTGATTTGTCCCGACACCAATAAATGGTCAAAAAATGCTGACATCCATGTAGGCATTAGGGAATATCATTTAGCTAATGCTGGCCTGGCACCGTGCAGTACCACCCAGCAATACCCAGCCCATGACTTCATATTGTGTGTGCAGCCAGTTTAAGCTTTTACAAGTTTCCTGATAAATATTGTCATTATAAACATGCATGGTGTATAGAAGGGATGTGCATTGGAACAGGAATACCTTCTGCTACCGATATTATAGTATAGAAACCCTTGCCGATTACAGGTGTGGCTATGAAGTCAATGGACATGGGGAAGCTGTGCTGTTGTCCTTACCACTAGAGTTGCCTCTTTCCATGGCTGAAGCTGTTTGGTAGTGAAGGTACATACATATTTTTCAGCATCCTTCATATAACAGACGTGCACATTCCCCATAGGGAAACATTTGTACGGCATCAAGGCAGGGAAGATAATAAATAACACTTTAAAAAAGAAATACGTTATATCCCGAGTCCTGTGCGTACATTTGCACATGCGACTTACAATAACAAAACCCTACAGCATTGCTTTGAAATGTACATAGGTTACCCTCTGACCTAGTATACACGCTGAACTATTCCATCCCACCTCTCTCTCAACAACATCAGAAATGCTTCCATTGAAGAAGTTTGGATCCCGAGGATTCATCCATTCTGGAGTCTACTTGCGGACTTATACCCAAGTTTCATCTGCATCTGGTCCATTAAATGTAAAACTGCATGACAAAATCCTCCTTGGGTCTATGCTCCCAAAGATAAATCTCCGCACTGTCCTAGATGCATAAGGGTACAACTGACCAGAAACCCGTTTTAATCAATATTGCAATATCTTTCTGCCCTTGCAATACGTGGTCTTAATATAATCACATGGCCACCCACATATAACGCCTAGTTTCTCTATGTTGTGTATGAAGCCTACCTCACCTAGCTCACACGACTTGTTTATCAGTAGAGAGAAAATGACAAAGATAACAAGATGAGAGCATATGCGTATGCAGTATTTTGGGTTTCATGTCAATATCTATTCATATAATTCTGATGTGGATTAGGGCTTATTAATAGGATGTCAACTTGGTTGGAGGCGATTTATTAAATGTGACTGTTATTTATGTTGTTAATGGTTTAATGAATAGATCTACATATGTTATTTGGGATCTACATATGTTAGAGATAGTTATTTGGGGGGATAATAAATATAAAAACATAGAAGGACATAACAGCACATAAAAGTCACACAACCCATACTGCCCTGTTGGTCTTAAAACTATTGACCCTAGACTGTAATTTATTTTAAGATTTAGTATATCTTATGTTTAATTTGTCATACTTTGTTAGCGTTTATCACTCTAGATAGGAGTCTATCACACTTTTCAACTACCCTTTCAGTGAAGTGAAGTTCCACACGTCCTCGAAACCTACCACCCAGTTTATTTGCATGGCACTGTGTTCTAATAAACCATTTCCTTTGAAATATTTCTTTCCCCTGTACCTCCAGCCCAATCAGAAATAATTATCTTCATAGAGATAATTATTAAACCCCAATGAGTATATAATTGAGGTTCTATAGAAAGAGAAATGCAATGGAACTAGGACTTGATTGCATTATAGGCCAACACAATCTAGAGAAGTGAACAGTAAAAGTTTGAATTAATAATAGAAGAGAGTGCAATGTTCTGAAGACCTAAGGATTGCTTATACAAAGAATATGATTAAATGTATGACATACCGAGGGACTTGAGGACTGAAGAAGAACCAAGGTCCATATTCACTTATGCCCAAAGCAACCAATCAGATTCAGGCTGACATTCTCCAGCATGAAAAATGAAACTGAGAGCTAGAATCTGATTGGTTGCTATGGGCAACATCTTTACTTTTTGCATTCTCTCAGTTTAGTGAATAAAGTTTGTAGTAAAGTCTGTTAAATAACTAAGGGCACGTTAAATTAAATTTGTAGTTCTGAATATTGATTTTTGTTTTACTTTTTTTTTTAAGTATATAATTGCTTATCGCATGTTTAAATGATGAAGGAAATTTACCTTGATTTAAAGCTATATTTGAAATAATAATATGCGTGAAATTTACAGATAATTTATAAAACTGGTTTATTTTTTTTTTCAAGCATAGAATTAATAAATATAGTTATTAAATATTTAAATTCTCTGGCTCACTTATGAACTGTCAAACTCAAGTAATGCTAATGTGATATGAATAGCAGATATATTTATTAGGTGACAAAGACCACAAACAGGGGCGAAGAAATGAAGCCAAGTCCCTTTATTATTTATTATTCATTTAAAGTAATATCATATGAAAAAAAAAAAAAACGGCCTAAAGATATTGATGGTAAAATCACGACCACATTGATCCAAGTACATTTCCATCTAGGAGGACTTAACGAAAACATTGTGAATCAATGCTCGCTGCTCTTAGTTATTTGCTGCTCTAGGCAAAGCATACTTGCCAGTCGTGCCGCTAGGTAATAAATAAACGAGACACATGAACTGTGAAACCAAAACGGCAAGCCAAGAGGGCAGAATATTTGTTTCTGTCTCCGAATGACTGGCAGAATGAAAACCTCATAACATCACAAGTTATAGTCTCACCTTCAGTTTTACATTAGAGAATTGTGAGCATTACATTTTTCGAGCAGAATAGGAAAATGCAATAAAGTTTGAAATTCCTTTTTTGCTTGTTATGTTTCAGTAATAAACTACTAGAATGTTACCGATCGGTTCCATTTCAAAAAAGACTGAAGTTCTGCCTGCTCCTGATGTCATGCAGCAAACCAATTAATTTTCTGTAAATAGAAATTGCCCGGCTATGAAAAAAAGAGGAATTCATTCACAATTTGGTTCTCTGGGAGCAGGCAGGCTCGTCACATGAGTTATATGCTTGTTTTGAATGAGTTATTGTTTCATATGGCAGAGTTTCAATTAAAAGAAAAATACTGGAAAATGAAATAAGGTGAATTTATGCGTGAGCCGACATACCAAAACTTCCATGGCCCATGAGACATTTGGAGGACCGCTCAGCAATGTCTAGTATGCTGGACAGAGCCTGTGCTTCACTGCATGCTGCTTTGTCGTTATTGTGCAGTGGTGTTGATTATGTCTGATAACCATCTCTACGGGCATATCCACTGTACTTTATTGCTGTTTTTTTGAAAAAAAATTTAAACCAAAAAATCACACAGGTAACAGTACAGTCAAAAAAAAATTACAGAAAGTAAAGAACCAGTCAACAATTGTCAAGTACATGGGTCATATAGATATACAGGAAGGTCGCCATGCAAGGCTAGGCTATACTGTTTCCATTAGTACAGTACAAAACTAACAGAGCAGATACAATCCATGAGTACAACACATCACATATACTTAAGTGCCAAACAGTATAGGGAGCAGCAAAGGGGGGGTCATGTCCGCGAACATAGTTAATCAGGGGCTAGAATAATCGGCAGATCGCCCTCCATCACTTGAGCCATATACTAAGCTGCGTACATTATTGATGTCTATGGGGGCAATCATGGCATGTTGAAGGGTTGTCCACTTCAACAAAACGTCAACAAAATAGCTAATTCATATATATATATATATATATATATATATANTATATATATATATATATATATATATATATATATATACACACACAAATATATTCTTTCTACAGAGTTTTATTTTAAAAAACCTCTGTAACAAAGACATTTCTATGGTAGTTTAAGAACTGTTTAAACTAAGTCGGGTTTGCAATAACAAAGTAAACATATATTACTAATTAAACATTGTACTAAGTGGTATCAACAATAAAATAAGCATCAAATGGATTAGATTTTCAGATTAGATCTTTCAATTTATAGATTTAGATATTTTTTATTGTTTGGTTGGTTTTTTTTTAATGCCATATTAAGTATTATGCAGGAATAGGAAGAAAGGGTGAGAGTAGGAGTGAGTGATAGAAAGAACACAGAGGACCAGATCCAGACTTACGCATTATTGAACTTCCTAGTGTAAAGTTACGAATGTGCATAATCATGTTAAATAACAGGGGAGGTAAAATGAATGTTATGCTTTGCATGCAGAGAGAATACTCTAATAAAAGTTACCTCCACTGCAATGCAACATGGTTTTGCCCACTCGTAATAGTTAAGAAACTTAAAGCTTATAAGTTCAATAGTACTTAAGTCTGGATCTGGTCCAGAGAGAGCAAACATAAGAAGAAAACAACAGTAGCTTATTTTTTTTACTATTATTTTACTTTTTGTAGTATGTCTCAGATGCACAGAACACTTATCTTCTCCAAACTATGCTGTTCACATTATTCTGTAAAGGGCTTTAACATTTTGGCCATCTTTTTAAACTGTCCACAATGAATTATGTGCCCTGGCAATTCACTGCGATGTTATTCTATGTAACTTCCAGTCAACCTGCACAGACGAAAGAAGCCTGACCGTCGATTAGCTATGTACAGCAGTAAGAAAAGTCTGCAGAACATCTCCTTAGATCACAGGATTGGTAATTCCAAGTACATTTAATTATGCAAGATTATAACAATAGCTAAAGAATAGATTGTGATATGAATTGAAAACATTTTGCCTCCCAAATCTGTATATTAAATAATCTAACTTTTACTAGATTTTTGGTAACTCACTAAGGAAATAAGATAGAAGTGGCCACAGGAATGTCACTAATCTGCGTTTGATAAATAGCATAGAGGACCTGTATTCATGGAGTTTGAAAATAAGAATAAAACAATGATGTTTTCCAGCCAAAGTCTAAATAAAAGTAAAGCTGCTCAGTATCTGTGTACAATAAGCAAAAGCAAAGTCTTGTATTCTAAGAATAGCATTCATTTATTTATGTGTTATTATCATATACTAAGAGTTGTCGTTCTCTAACATTCTCTATGTACTGTATTATATGTCCACAGTTTTGGAAGCATGCCCTCTATGTTTCATTGTCTGCTGGGAATACTTGAAACGTATTGCTTACATTATATCCACATTATATCTATTATTAATAGTTGTAAATATGGCAACATTTATTACTTGTGCTTGTTAAACATTTGTGGCGGAGGATTCATGAATCATCAAGCAGTGCCTGTAAAGTCAATGTCTGGAGTGTTCCACCTATGTCCTGATATATGAGAGCTCTATCCAGGAAACCACTGTACTCCATATCCCCTGTTCACAGGCCTTCTACTCCATTTCTTCAACCACATAAGAATGCATTTCCAACGATCGGCTAAAATGATCTTCTACAAATAAACTCATTCTTTAGAAAATATATATGTTTTATCTAATTTTAAGGTGTTGTCCAAAATACATTTCTCTCACCTACTGAACCAACTAATGAACCACGGACTTTCTAATAATTTCATATTTGGTAGAGATAAATACAGGGCCGGCACGAGGTCTGCGGGCGCCCTAGGCAGACCTAGCACCGCAGCCCCTGTTGGAGAATGACGCCGCTGCGCTTTAAAACCACCGAGGAGGGCGGCTGTCCGGAGTAGTGCTGTCCATACTCCCGGTTATTCATNATTTTTTTCCTTTTTTTATTTTTGTTTTACTTTTTTCCCCCTGCGCTGCCACACTGCTCGGCCGGCCGTCCTAGTTTGCCCTAATTGTTGCGCCAGCCCTGGATAAATAACCCAGGATTACAGACTCCCAAATAATGGGCAGTCATCCCAATATCCCAGTAGATTCTGCAAATCTCGGTCTCGGGACCTGGGCTGAGGTAATGGATTACATGAAATCACTGCCTCAGGCCCGATCATTACTATAATGGGTGGAACTTGATTATGTTAAGTCCCACCCATCCACAGCAATAGATAATATTTGGCTGTCCAAGGGGTAGGGATTTGGGTGTGATTTACATAAATCATTCCTTCTGCCAAACCCCCATGCTGCTGATGGGGGAAGAAACCAAACGTTGGAAACCCTGTTTCCAATTACTTACAGGAAGAACTTTGTGGAGTCAGATCTGAGTTTATTCCTATTTTTATATAAGTATTGTATGATATGCAAAAAAGAGCATACGTACACAAAAAGTCACAGGCAAAGGAGCTGATGGCTCAGTGGTTAGCACTTGTGCCTCACAGCGATGAGAACATAAGTTCATCAATTTCATAACTTTGTAGACTTTGTATGTTCTTGTCATATCTGCATGGAAAGTCCTAACTAACAGACAAACAAGGACAAACACAAACTACACTAAATAACAAATATACTGACACCTCAAGCAGAAAAACTCAGAAAAATACTTAAATACACTTTTTTCTATGTATAAAACACTATAGCATCCTGTACTAGCCACCTGTCTGCAATACTTACTCCCTTTAAGCTTGTTTTAGATATACAATAACCCTGTCACATTAAAACAACATTGTGTACATGATTTGCACAGGCTGCAGTGCGCGGCGTATCCTGGAGGGTCTGACTGAGCATCAAGAAGAGCAGCCNGTTGATTTGAGGTCCCCTGCAGTAGTTAAATCATAATGGGCTGTGCACCTTTCAGAATACCTCGTATAAAAGTCTAACGGGAAAACATCCAACAGAAACTACTGATGTAATCATATAGCTATGGCTTCTAAGTGTAATTTCTGCTGAGGTGGTGCGAGTGGTTTGTTTAGGAGTGGAAAAAAAATGTAAAAATAAAAGAAATAACAAATTATATGAACTATGTACAGTATATGATTTTTGGGGGAAATAAATGTTCAAATGTAAAAACCTCTTATTAATATGTATAAATCAGACTGAAGTGTGTGGTTTCCCTAGAAGAAAAATGCATACTATGCACAGAGGCATGCAGGGATATTTCCTCATATACAGTAATAATTAAGCCAGAACGTTGAGAAGCCACGACACAAAGCAGAAGACAACACAATGACACAAATTATAAACATCTCATGGCCATTGTCATAGATATTAATGTTAGTGAGTTCTATAATATATTAAAATATATTTTATTATGTTTTACATGTGAAGTGAATCAGATGCATTTTAAGATTGTCTCAAGATTGTTTTCATGCGTATCATCTTTTTTCTGGGACTGATAGAGAATTGAGATTAACAGAATAAAGGAGCGTGAGATCCGGGGTACATTTACTAAAGATGGCCATTTAGAAACATAGAAAGTGACGGCAGATAAGAGCCACATGGTCCATCCAGTCTGCCCAGTTGTGTTTTTATATCTATACTGACTTTATTTATTCTCAATTTTGTTTTAGACTCAGAATTCCCTTATATTGATCCCAAGCTGCTTACACTGTTCTGTAGTATTAGCCTCCACCACTTCTGATGGGAGGCTATTCCACTTATCAACTACTCTTTCAGTGAAGTCATTCTTTCACACATTTCCCCTGAACCTCCCACTCTCCAGCTTATATGCATGCCTTTGTGTTTATTCTTTGCCTCAACATGGAATAAAATAATTGTAAACTGGCGGAAAAATAATGTTGGACTTCCAATATATATTTATATAGTGTGTAATAAAAATCAGATTGTTACAAGAGACTAAACTATAACACATTTAATTAACTATTGAAAAATAGGGCAACACAAATCATTTGAATAATATATTACTGTATTTTGGGCTCAGATCAGGGGTTGAAGTGGAAAGTAGTGGTATGGACAATTACAAGTAGCGGTTTGGAAACAACAAATAATGTTTCCATTGAAAAAAGTGGCAGTATGTCATACCCTTCTGTACACCCATACTAAGAGCTCTGGCTCAAATAGTACAAGTACATTATTATTATTATTATTATTATTATTATTATTATTATTAGGGCAAAACCAGGAGCAGAAGTGGACTGTTTTGATCCCCAGAGGAAAGGGCCTAAAATCTGGATGAATTGGGCAGCGGTGTGACACATATGCAGATAAGCTGTTGGGGGTTGGTAGCTTATAACAGCCCTGTTTATAAATACTTTGCCAGCAGATTTCAGCTGTCTTAAGTTGCCAGTGTCTAACAGCTTAGAATTCACTGACTCTTTACACCATTATGTTACTTGTAATATTATGTCATTGGTCAATACTAGTTACAACATAAACTATATGACGGGAGCACTACTATAAGTGACAGCAATTACACAAATACGAATAAATAGCAGCTTTCACTTCCAAATTGCTGGTGATGTATAGCCATTCCTGCCCACCCATTCTGAGCACATTCACCCTCGGATTGTGATCAGGAACTGGTGCAGAGTTTGACAGCCGTTTGCTGAGAATGTAAATGTAAAAGACCATACCCGCCACTTATGTTCATGTGATGACACAATATCCGTTTCCAGTTATTATCAGATCCAATATGTTCCTTAAAATGTCTAAGGAAGGTCTTCAAACTGTTGACTAATGTCAACACAACATATTAAAAAAAATAATAATAACTAAGCTGGAGTCAAGTTCAGACCCCAGGAGAAAACACCCAGATCCTTAACATTGAGCTCGTTGTTGTTGCTTGTAAAAGGATTTCCGTTCTCCTCTGATCCTCTGCAGAGAACAATACTGGCATATCTGCTGCGGCTAACCTGAGATCCTAATGTTGTGAGATTCACTCATCTGCCACCAAAACTTTTCTATCTACTAATGATTTAAAAGCCTTTTTACGATGACTACTACTAATACTACTATTCTGCTTCTAATACTACTACTTATATTCCTGGACCAGATCAGCACCTCTGTGCAGTAGAACTTTTTTGTGCAGACAGATCCAGATCCAGATTTTATGCAACCTGATCAGAACACAAATCCACCTGATCCAGACAGTCTGGGTTCTGACACTTCTGAGAATTCAACAAGGAGCAGTTGGGCTTGTAAGTTAATGGGTTCAGTATTACAATGGTTAGTATATACAGGTTTGTGGTACCACAAGATCCATTTTAAGTGCGAATGGATCGGAAAGTTTAAAGTAGAGCTCGGCTTTCGAAGTTCTATGCATGTGAAGGGAGTGGGATCAGTGTAATTTGATAACAAAAAAGGTCCTATCCAAAGTTGCATACATGTTTTTAGCATAATTAAACAATCCTATTATATATTATATAAAAAGAATCCTTATATATTATATAAAAAGAATCCTATTATATAT
>JABWIB010001887.1:48761-68361 GCA_016617825.1 Platyplectrum ornatum | reverse complement strand
GTTAACCACCTAGTGCCCAGCTCCACAGCCACAGCACCAACCCAATGTAAGCAGTGTCCCCCAGATGTCCCTGAGAGAAAGAGATTTAACGGTAAGTGAATAAATCTCCTTTTCCTGAAAAATTGGAATCCCTAATGTCAGTCATTGCAGATATGGAGCAGGGGGGCTTTCTTGTGTGTTACACATAAAGGATGCTCACCTCTATATTCCGATCTGGAAAGGACATAAGTGCTTGCTTCACTCTGCAATTGGTGAAGAGCATTTCCAGTTCAAGGCTCTTCCCTATGACTTTGCTAAGGCTCTGCGGGTGTTCACAAAAGTCATGTCAGAAATGGTGACCCTGTTACGTCTGTAGGGAGTCACAGTTATCCCTTATTTGGACACTCTCTTGAGGCTATGTTAGTGTCTCTTCTTCACCAGCATTTGCAGCTGACTGTATCCTTCCTTTAACGTCATGACTGGATTTAAAATCTGGCCAAGTCCTCTCTGGTTCTATCACAGAAAATACGATTTCCCAGATTTCTGCTTGTGTAGGTAGTTCAACACCACACCAGAATTATCTTAGTAACGAAGGTAGTCTCTGTCCTGTGTTCGAGGCAGTGCCCTAAGCCCAATTTCATTCTCGTACTTTGGAGATTTTCAAGCGGTCGTCCGGCTGCCATCTGCATCTTGACAGACAAATTGTTTAATTACATCGGTACACCAATCCTTCCATTGGACTTGTCTCATCTCTTAATGTACTGGGACTTTGTTATCTTTCAAAGGAAATTGGTGGGTTTGACATCATGCAAACGTGTCTTTAGAGTGTACTTCAGGTGCAGGCGTCATTTGTTCCCCCGTGGATATTTGGGAATCTAGTTATTTATGTTCTGTTCCTCTTGGCAAACTCCCCAGCAAGTCGGGTGTCAGAATTGGGATCATTGTATAGCAATCCTCCATTTCTGATCTGACTGGGCAGTTCTCCGTACAAATCCTTCCTTCCTTCTAAAGGCGGTTTCCAAATTTCATTTAAACAAAAAAATTGTGGGTCCTGCTTTCTCCCGATTGGCAGTCAGAGAAGGGGGATGCGTTTCCTTTGTTGGATGTGATTCATGCACTCTGTTATGTGGAATGTATTGTTTCGGTTGGCCTTATGTAGCAGCAGGTACACCAGTTCCTTCAAGTCTAAAAGTGCATCCCAGTAGAACGTTGGTGCTTCTTGGGCAGCGCATTATTTTGCCCCTGATTCCACCTACTACAACCCCAATCTTGGTAGTGTCCCCCAATGGACTAGGAGAAAAATCCTCTCTTTCTCAAGTGAACTATAATTATGATGTGGATGATGATCATTTGTTTAATGTTTTTCATAATCAACTTGTGCTTCTTGCAGTTCTCAGAAAGTGCTGTGGTTGAGAAAGGGGGAGCTGCCTCGTGCTGTAACAAGGTATATATCCCTTCTTCACACCTTCAGCATCTCTACATTAAAATACATATGAGCTTCTATCTACACACTTTGGCCTATATTTGGCTTAGATTGGCGGCTCTGGGCAACATCTCCACTTTTTCATTCCCATAGTTTAGTAAATATAGGCCCTTGTATAAAAAAAGGTTGCATTTACATTTCAGCTTCATTCTTTAGAATTCTTTTCATATGCTTTAGAGCACATTATCATGCTAAGTACATCAGTAGTGTCCATTTACATATACAGAGGTAAAGGAAAGAGAGATAGATACCTTCAGTGTTTACTCCCACACACAAACCTCACAAAAACAATATATTTGAGCAGAAAAAAGAGGTATACAAATGAAAATAAAAGGGGATGCTGAAAGCAACATGCTCTTTGCAGTCAATCTGCAAATGTTTGACAGTTAAACATGAAAGTAGCTGATTTCGCTTTTCGCATAGTCCATTTCAATATTTTAGTTTTTCCACTATAATTAGTGGAACCTGCAATTTGTGCCGTCTCTGTTCATTGAAGCCTTCACGGTCAGAACTTGCTTCGCAGCAAAAAATAATGTAGGTTGAAGGGAAAGTGCAACATAGTGCTTACAGATATGTAACATATAATGGCAAACATTTAATATGTTACAAGACAACTTTGTGACTTGTTTATGCCCAACACAACATACAATGCTTTATATATCTTCACTCATTTCCAAAATATGCATTTTATTCTAGGAGCCCTGAATTTGATGAAGAGAATAAGTACGGTGCTATTCTCCCTCAGGTCATTTCTGCTGGAACCATAACCCGTAGAGCTGTAGAACCAACTTGGCTGACAGCTAGTAATGCCCGTGTAAGTGGCGGAATAATGTATTATGCACACAAGATGTTTCATCCTCAGAAGAGTGATTGTTCGTGTGTAAATCACTCTGTTCCTATGATTATACGCTCGCTACTCATTTATTTAGTATCCAAAAAACAAAAGAACTGAGTGCTGAGAATGGAAATTGAAGTCTTACCAATGCAGTGGGGAGGTTTTTTTGTATTTATTATTTTTTTTATTAATACTCTCACATTTGAACACCAATGGGTATATTTACTAAGCGGCGAGATTGCAGTGAGATTGAAAAGTGGGGGTGTTGCCCATAGCAACCAATCAGATTCGAGTTTACATTCTCCAGTATGTACATACATAGACAACGTTGATTGGATTGGAAATAGACATAGAAGGGAAGCTTTGAAGTGGATTTTGAAGAACAGGAGCAGGTATTAAAGATTGTATAAGGCCCAGGCTCAGGTGAAATCCAACAACAGTATTTAAAGGGATCAAGAGGAAATATGAATAATGTGGGTGCCGACTAATGAAGCAGAGAATAAATTATAGCAATCTAGTGAAAGCGTTAAATTAGTAGCTGTATTGCAGAATCATGTGAGAGATCCATTGAGGGAGATGATTTTTTTTTTTTTCTTTAAATGCAAGCCTCGGCACATGGTTCGAGACATTCACTGTTTGGTTCAGTTAACCAGGGGTGAACTTGAGTGTATACATAGAATACCTGGAGGGTTTTTTTTAACATATTGGTTTCATTCAAGTATTTTACATTACATTACCATTTGTTTTACGTATGCTTTCTTGTTCCGGAAGGCTGACCGCATTGGCAGTGAACTAAAGGCTATGATTCAGACTCCTCCGGGATACCATATGGTTGGAGCTGATGTAGATTCCCAAGAGCTCTGGATAGCAGCAATTCTTGGAGAGGCTCACTATGCTGGAATCCATGGTACAATGCATTCATTTGACTTTTTCCAAATGTATTCATTACTGTGTTGTTGATTAAGCAATAACATTGATTTACCTGAGGACGAAGTAAAGATTTTGTTTATAGAATGCAATTGGTTTTCCCCATCAGCCTTTTAGGGGAGATTGGAACAACATTGGACACTGTAAGTAGATAGTTTTCTGTGTCCTCAAATGTCATGTAGATCAGTGGTCGAAGTGGTGGTATAGAAACATAGAAAATAATAGAAGTGAATGGAGATTTATAGCTTTTCAGTTAAATCAGTGGGAGAAGTGACTGTATGGCATACCCCCATGTACACTACCACTTTGAGCCATAATGTAAATAATGATGCATGTTCAGCTATTAGAGGACCATAAATACTGGATGATGCACAGGAGTTTGGCAGGTGAGTGAGGTGTGCTAGTTATTTTGTGAAAGCCTTGATGAAGTCTGTGCTGAGCAAACTGGCCAAACATTGATAGTCACAGTTGGTTGGAGAGGAGCTTTTTCTAAATAGTTTTTACCTTTTAAGTGCTCAGCCCCAGTGCCAACCCCACGGGTACAGTGTCCCTGGGTGAATTGTATTTTTCAGTTGCTGATTGATTAGTATTGTTTCTATAATATTATAATACAGTAAACATTGTAGTAGTAAGTGCTTTGTCTGTGTTTCCAGGTTGCACAGCATTTGGATGGATGACTCTGCAGGGCAAGAAGAGCAGCGGCACTGACCTTCACAGTAAGACTGCTTCAACTGTAGGGATAAGTCGGGAACATGCCAAGGTCTTCAATTATGGCCGTATTTATGGCGCTGGACAGCCCTTTGCAGAACGTCTGCTAATGCAGTTTAATCACCGACTCACCCAGAAAGAGTGTGCAGAGAAGGCCAAACATATGTATGCAGTGACAAAGGGAGTTCGAAGGTGAGAGATCCAGGCTTCATATGTTTTGTTTAAATATAAAAGTTGAAATAAATATATTCTTTCCAAATAGTTCATAAAATGTTATGGTTACACTCTTATGGTACTTCCAGATACATCCTATCAGAAGATGCAGAATGGTTGGTAGAACAGCTTGGAATCTCCATTGAGAGAGGAGAAGATAACTCTGTGAGCTTGCAGGATGTGAGAAATATTCAGAAACATGCGTCAGCTATGTAAGACACAAGTTACTGTAAAGTATTAATATGACTTTTATTAAGAAACACTAGATTGTTACTTGTCTTTCCCTAAAACACATATCTTGTGAGTAATTGTGTTTAGTAAGCAAATAAAGCAAATTGCATGGGTTTTGCTACCCATGTAGTTTGCATTAGCAGTTAACAACAGTGTTAAGACTTTACTAGATAATATATATTTATTTTTTAAGTATTTCTATTGTTGCTATATATTGTATCTCTTACCATCACATGTACTATCATATTGACTTCTCACACTTGGCTAAAAAGAACAATAGCTAGTTGAAATAAATGCAGCCTTTATGTTTTATGTGTAGAATTATTCTTTTGTCTTTCTTGTTTTTGTTAATGTCATATTGCAACCTGGTCTCCCTGAATTTGGTTATACCATACATCATAATAATCATTTTATCTGCTACATTTCCACAGGTCTAGGAGGAAGTGGAACTTGATTGATCGGAAGATATGGACTGGAGGTACAGAGTCAGAGATGTTTAACAAGCTGGAGAGTATAGCTATGAGTCCCTCGCCCTGTACACCAGTCCTAGGATGCCACATTAGTAGGGCACTAGAACCAGCAGCTGTAAAAGGGGAGGTATGTAACAAACATTATGTGTGTCCTCATTACACACCATAGAGGTACAAGAGGTGCACTGGTAAGTCATTGTGCTTTTATATCTTGTTCTTCAGTTCATAACCAGCAGAATTAACTGGGTTGTACAAAGCTCAGCTGTTGACTACCTTCACCTTATGCTGGTGGCCATGAAGTGGCTTTTTGAGGACTACGCTATAGATGGGCGTTTCTGCATCAGTATCCATGATGAGGTGCGTTACCTGGTTTGTAGCGAGGACAGATATCGGGCAGCGCTTGCACTACAGATTACAAATTTGCTAACAAGGTAGAGTATTATATGTCTTACTTTTATACGTGTGTTATCACATCCTACTCCCTCATTTAAAAGCTTTCCTTATTCTTTCAAAGAACTGTGTACCCCAAAGGATTCCAATTTATTTATATATATCATAGCAAGAGAGAAGTGACTGGATATTTTGTTTATCAATGAAATGTGTAAAAGTGGCAGTATGGCATACCACTGTATACTCCCCCACTTTGAGCTCTGATACAGAGTCAATTGCTGCTGGGTATAGCATAGAAAAATAGGACAATGGTACCAGAATCTCCCATAATCTCTGATTTCTCCACAGGCCAGCTTTATGTTGGGATTTGTTCAATTCCTTTAATACTCTGAAAGTTCATCTCCAAATTATGTTCTTGGTAAACATATTAAATTACTGCATTTTATTTCCTTTTCTTTAATTATCTCCTATGTTCTAATAATCTTGTACATAAAAGTCCTTGGGGTGCAGAAAATGTACCCTTTTCCACATACACAAGTAGTTGTGGTAAAGTCAGGGATATTAGGAGAGAAGGGCCGTATATATGTACCAGGTTCTTGGCATGTATGTGCTGAAACCCCAGGGAGAAAGATTGTTGTTTATTCTGTTGGGAAACACCTTTCCCAACAGTGTATTCAGGCTTATGGAAAGTCAGATAGGGTTCCCTGGGGTTGGATGGTTCACCATCCACCAAGCCAGTCCTGGCTTTTGGCTTGTTCAGGTATAATCAGGTCTGCACGTGATGAAGCATTGATTAGGTTTGTGATGTTCGTGTTCAGTGTCTCATTGATCTGGGAGAAGGCAGATGGCTTGAGAGACACATGTTGTGCTGACACTCTGACTCACTGTGGGAGTAATACTTGTGTTTTGTTTGAGGTCCTGGTAGAAGACCTGGCCTCTGTGTTAGAGAGGCATATATGTGTTTCGATGGGCTAGGATTTTATTTTATGTTTTGGTGTTGTGATGAAGCAAATAAAACTAGCTGCGGCTACTTGCATGAACCCTTGGTTGACTGGTGACTGTTCATGAGCTGCTGTGTGTGTGAAGAGGAGTCCTTTTACCCCATGAAGGACCCTCCTGATCCTCAGAGTATTACAATGCAGAAAAAAAACTTATACTAGACCAGTCTATATAGTATATGCTTCATTCAAAAAAAAACTGAGACTGTATATTTGGAATTTGCAGGAACACGTACCTTTAAGATGCTTAATGTGTCTAAACAATTTTAATGTAATTTTATGAGATGTATTATTGATTATAAAAACCAATAGTATTTCTACTCTGCAATGCACTCCTGACTTGTATATTATCCTAACAGTGTGCAGCAATACAGTGAGCACTGTGCATATGATAACAGTTTTGTTGATTATATACAAAGATCTGGTGCAGTGTGTTACATGATACAAGTTCAATGTAATAAACTCAGTGCCAGCTAATGGAGGATTAGCATCTAAAATGTAGCTAGATTTATCTGAGCTTGTATGAGGTGTCTTACCTAGCATTTTCCATAATTTTGAGCAGAAAGTCCTTTTATAAGGTTTAACACAGAGATTTTATTATAAACAGAACAGATTTTCATCAGAATTAAATACCAACTCCTAGATACCTGAATCAAAGGATAGACCTAAAAGGAGAATACTACACCAAGGGCTACTAAACCGCCTTTTATACCACAGTGCATTGCTGCTTTTTTTTAGCCTGCTCTTTGGTGAGCCACTGCATAGAACATGTTGGGTCATATAAACACAATAGAACACGTGGAAATGGTTGGTATGTTTAGTCGTTCTTTTATACCCCGTTCACACAGAGAGCTATTATCCGGGTAATTCAGTCAAGTTCCCGGGTTGACTGAACTACCCTAGTAGTGTGCTCAGTGCTAAAAATTACTAATTACCCTGGTTCAGTGTGAACGGTGTAGGACCAGGGTAGTTTGTAAATTACCAGGGTAATTCAGCACTGTGAACTGGGTTAATTACCAGGGTAATTCAGATCCACAGCTAACAACCCTGCTCGTTAAAAACAGATTTACCAGGGTAGTCTATGTGAACAGGGTATAACTGGTAAAGTGTTTTATTTAGATTCACTGACAGGAAACAGCTAGCAAAGCTGACTAAGGGGCCGATTCAATCGCGAAGACGGGAAAAAACGCAAAGTGCGCTTTTTCCCGTCTATTATGGGACTGAAACCTCGCATCTTTTTGTACGCACCTCTATGAGGTGCGAACGAAAAAACGCAAGTTTTCCTGCCTTACGCAAACAGCGCAAGGCAGGAAAAATTTGCGCGAAGGGGATTGAATCGGCCCCTAAATGACTAAGGTGGAGAAGTACATGTAACATTGGGAAAGTATAATGCAACAAACTTGATATACTAAATTGCAAAAACCCAATGATTTTCCTATTGTGTATTCTAGGTGTATGTTTGCGTACAAGCTGGGAATGCAGGATTTACCACAATCTGTGGCATTCTTTAGTGCAGTTGATATTGATATGTGTCTGAGAAAAGAAGTAAACATGGATTGTGTGACTCCATCAAATCCAACGGGTCTAGAGCAGAGATATGGCATTCCCCCAGGTAACGTGTTTATCCACAGCAAACAGTCATTGCCAGACAACATTCATCTTATTTATTAGGTATATGTAGTGCTATACATATAAAATACATGTAAAATAAACCAGCAATGTGCCCTAAAACTAGGGATTTATTGGTGAAAATATTTTGGTTTTATGTTCCATTTGGATCAGGAATGGTTTACAAACTGCAAATAAAATACGTATTATCGTGTAATTATACTTAGATTTAGTATGTTTAATTCCTGGGTGAGTTCAAAACATGCAACCACCAGAGAGAAATATTTGAGTACAAATAATATAAACCCTTAAAGGCTAATAACTGGAAGCAACATGTATAGATTTAGACAGTAGAGGATACTAATGTAAAGGACATTTACAAAATGAAAATAGATGAACTTGTTTTTTTAAGGTGAAGCTTTGGACATCTATGAACTAATTAGAGTAACAGACGGTGTTCTGAAGAAACGCAGCTGAACATTGTATGTCTGCACCATCTGACTCCCATGGAGTTATGCTGTATTTATCACATTCAAGAACAGAAGTTTCTCTTCTACGTTTTGACTTTAAGGGAAGAAGATGCTTCTCTCACAAAATAATACATTGTATAACTAGTAATAACATCAGGTAATTCTCACTAAACCAGCTACTTCTTTCTTCTTTTCCTTTTTGGCTCTTGACTTTCAGTTTCTTCTGCCACAGACTACAAAGAAATTGTATTGTTTAATATGTGTTTCCTACTTCAATAAACATCTTTGTTGTTGTTTTTTTTAATTTATATTTGTTGTCTAAAAGCAGATGAGAACAGTATCTTCTCCAAAAGTGTAGCTCTAACCACTGCTGGTTGAATGTGACACAGAATTGACAATCCATGGTTTAAAGGGCATTACCTGTGTATTGTCTGCCTCATTCTCCTCTTCCTCTGATCCCTTTTCCTTCAACGCTACATCCAGTGTAGCTGCATTGATCCTGAAGTCTCTGGATGTGCTCAGCTTCATATACTGCATCAAATTTACCTGGCAACACAAACATTTGTGTTGTCATTTCAACGATTTTGTTTGTGGGAAGTAATAGGGGAAAAGAGCATTTACCTTTGACTTTTTAGATAATTTTATGAGAAATTCTTCATATTTTTCAATGGCAAAGATCAAGTTGGGTATTGGCTTAGTGTCACGTAAGATTCTGGCCTAAACATGGATAGAAAAGTCATCTAAAGAAACACATGACAAAAATGTATGCATATAAATACACATTTAGTAAGAGTGCTTCAATCTGTCTAAAGCAGGGAGAGTTAACCGAACAATTCTTATTGATATGCTATTTTGTTTGGCTTCGGTAAAGTGCAGAAGTTTTCCGATAAGAATAGAGTTGTCAATAGTTCCTCCTTCTGATGCATTATTACTATTAATGATATCACTTATATTGTGTTTCTCTTAGAAGGTAACATAACCCCTTGAACTGCATACCGTAGAAAGTGTAGCAGCTTCTTCCTTTTTCTTCTTTTCTCCTGAAAAACTTTCACTCTGTATGTTCTGTTTGTAGACAATAAATTATTAATAATAAAATCAGAACATTATACATTTTACAAATCAAACTTGCTATGCTCTAACTAGACCTACAAACACCAGGTACTGCAACTCCAGTATGTTACACAAGAAGTAAGCACATCTGGTTATCTGCGTCATGTATGTAACATTTATACTGGCCCTACTGAAAATAATTAGAGTCTCAGAAAATAGACTGTCATCTGGAAAGATAACAGTCGTATTGTTACACATACCTGTGCATAGGTAATGAAAGCATAGCACTGGGGCGTGAGATGCGAGCCAGACAGCTTAACCTGCAGATGACAAACCCATGGTTAAATGTCGCTTTTATAGGTATGAAATAAATAAACTAGAGCAGCATGAACTTACCAACTTTTCCAAACGTGTAGGAATCTTTCCAGCATGACTAGTGCAAACCTGCAAATACTGTAAACACAATGTTTATATTTTTGGTAAATAAATGAGAATGACTAATAACTGCTGTGAGGAAACACTGATGTTTGTTAAAGTAAAAAGGAATATTTATTAAATATATGTAATGTATCTATCTTAAAATATGAAAAGTATAAAGTAATTTATTTAGGAGTGAAAAGCTCCTACAATGTCACACTGTGACTTACCTACTACCCTGTTCTGTTGGCATTGTTCTGGTATACTCCTTAGCACACTTTTCTCTGAAGTGTTTTGTCATAGTTTAAATCCTTAATAAAGTGTTATTAAAAGAAACCCCTGCAGACTCACATATTTAACAAGGGCTGTTAGGACGGTGTACATTTTCGTCAGTTCCTTCAGCAGAGAGTCCATACATGTTCCGACTGGCAGTGCTGTTTGTACCAGCTCGTGGCATGCCGTTAGTAATGTACCCAGCTGGAGAATGATGGCTTTCTCTACAGGTTCTCTAGGGTTTGCTGCCTGCGTGTCACCGTCACCTGGCAGAAAATATTATTCCATCGTATTTTACTATTGTTACAGTATTATTTAATTGGTATGATCCGTAATAATTCTTTATTAAAAAGCCTTTTCATTGTGTTAAAATGGACTTACCTTCTCCTTTCTCTGAGCCAAGCTGTGTTTTCAGCTTTGTGATCAACCAGTCCACCTCATCCAGCACCTTAGTAGCCTGACCAAATACCAAAAGCTAGCAAATAAAAATGTCCCTGGTTAGTTTATTTATTTAATTTCTATAGATTGTCAATAGGAAAATATTTTTGTATTTAATTAAAGTGCAGGAGTATAACCATTTATTAATAACTATAATGAACATACCTCTTAATCAGATACTTACAGTGACTGTAGGTGCTGAAGTCTTTACATTCACAATACGGAAGTGTGATGGTTTCTCTACTTCAATGTCCTGCAGAGACCGGTCACATAACACTTGTGGATATTACATTCATTAGAAAAATATGTTCATTTACACATTTGATATAATATATATAAAAAAACAAACAAAACAGCATGGTCAGTGAAATAAATCTTATAAACGCTAAACTGAATCCAGTTGGGAGTTCCTGCTAATCTTAGGACCAACAGTATAGTGCAAGAAGTAAGTAGATTATCATTGTAGAACAACTATTGAAATAAAAATATAAGACAAACAGTATCCCAGAAGGGTGGTACCCCCACCACCACTAATGGCAGGTACACAAAAATGTTATCTCTCTTATATGTATCTGGAAAACACTGGGACCATGGGTTATGGTGAGGACTTATGAGGTGAGGTTTTTAATTTAATTTAGATTCTTCACTCACCAATGTTTTATTACATCAACAGTGCTGTCTAAACATTGCTTCAGACTTATACTGGATCAGTCCAGAGCAGCAAAGCAAGTAACAGTTTAAAGGAGTGCAGACAAATACAACCTATACTTACATTACTGCTAAAAAATAAAATAGTCTGCATAAATAAAGGCCACATTCTATCATCCAATTACAGATTGTAAGATTGCACTGCAGCTAACGCCCTTCAGAACACTTCTGACATTATTCTTTAGCATTAGGTTAAGGTTTGCAGCACATTTATAACATCAGTAGATCTAGATATGAAAAATTATACACTGGCCCCACAAAAATAACCAACTGAGGAGGATGACTGCTCCTGCCAATAACCGGATATTCAGGTGTTTGCTCCAATGTGTAATTTACATGAGCTTCTATCGCATCAGGATGCAGCATATACAGAGGCTGCCTACTTTAAGAATGGCTCCTTGTGCTTCTACCTTCCTTAATGAAGGTCTCCACACTGACCATGAGAAGGGTTGGGGGCTTCAGACAGCTACAGAAAATGCTGCCTTGGTTGGTTCTATTTTCCACAATGAGGCACAGATTAGCAATAGACATGATAAGTGGGAACCAGTGTCTACACATTCATGGAATAAAACATAGCTATATTCTTCTACCTGATCAATGTCACCGAGTTGTCCATGGATGTCCTGGCAAAGCTCACGGAGCAGACTTACAGGGCTCTTATACAGAGAATGCATACTGAACAGAAGAGTCATTATCCCTTTACAGAATTGGATATCATCTGTACAAAAGAAAAGTATAAACCAAAAACAATTATGAAATCTAATGTGTTGAATTTATGTACTATATATAAAAATAAAATAAAATAAGAACATTAATGCAGCACAAAAACACGATAAGTTATATCATGTTATCATGATGATATATTATAATTCTCCATGGGTGCTGGAAGGGTCTTTGTTTCCTAATTCTCTTGGTCCCAGGAGGGTAACTTACGGGTCAAATGTACAAGTGTTTGCAGCCAGGTCTCTCCATTGGGCATAAAGAAGTACTGTCGCACTAGTGTGCAGCTATCTAATACCATTGCAGCCTGCAGATCACGTTTTCTAACCCTGGCGATCTGCAGGCGCATAGACGGCAGTCCGTTTACACTGCACAGCGTTGAGCAAGGGTTTCTCGGGTCAACACTGTGCATAGGCAGCCTGGCACCCGGCTTGTACCAGCAACCCCTCCTTTTTAGTGAGAGAGCCAGGGTTGGCGTTCAGACTGCATGGCTATAATGAAGCCCGGCGTTTTCATGAAAGCCTCAGCTTTCCCCATGCAGTCTGAACGGGGTATAAAGCAGGCAGCTTTTAGTTTACCCCACATTTCTTGTACATTTTCTACTCGTTTTATTACTAAATATGAAATTCAGCTCCATCATTAGTTATATTATAGGTAACCTGTATGTTGTAGACCTATTAAAGCATAGAACTGTCTGCTTTCCCTTTATCATTAATCAATCTTAGTCAGTATTTTATACCTAAGGAAAATGATTAAAATATTTTGAAATGGTTTTTAGTACTTCTCTAACCTCCAGTTCACAATATGTTTAATTCATTTAGGGATTGCATCCTCTAATCCTTCAATTTACTTCATTTCAGAGAAAAAAAGGTTGGCTTCCGTAAAAGGTGGGAAAATATGTGATTCGCTTTTTCAACGTATTTCATGACAATTGAATAGGGCCATTTGTGCTAGCTTTATATGAGCTTAATTCTTCCATATTATGTTCAGTTTAATGTTGTAATAAGTGAAAGGGCAACGGTGGATGGAGTATAATGTGGTTCAGCGATCTACCCTCACAGCAATTCAATATCTTTTTTTTTTTTTTTTTTTTTTAATCTTCATGCGTTTCTGTGCCGTACTCAGTGACCACAGATTCTCGGGCAGCATGTAATTGGCCCAAACCCATTGTGAAGCTTAATTTCCAATTATGCACCACATTTTCAAAAAACCTTTAGAAGAACAAATTACTTGAGAGTCAATAAAATAAAAATGTTTCTACATTATCTTGCAATAGTAGATTTATAAAGAAAAGCAAGAAATGTTAAACAAAAACATTGAAGCCACTTATATACACATTATGCACGTTCTTACCAAAGTTAGTGTCTTTACAGATTTTGACAGTCCACGACAGCATCTTCACAAACTACAATGTAAAATCAATGTAAATGTGAGTACTTCCACATAACAAGGCTCATGTACAGGTGTTTATGGTCTGATCATGTTTTTTATGTTTTTACATTTATAAGTTAAAAACCAAACCATAATTTTCAATTACTAATAAAGATTAAATCAAATTTTTGATTAAAAAAAATTATAATAAATTAAGTGATTCATGTTCAGTAGCTGAAAAAGATCTTAGGTAACCTCAAAAAAGTAAAGTTAGTATTCTTTTCCAACTTATGTAAAACCAGTCAATTAGAATAATACTGATGATAAACATTCACCTTACAACATATGGAATTTAACACGCGTATTTCTAACCTGTTGAGAAGAGGGTTCGAGAAATCTGGATAATATAGACAGGATGCTGACTAACAGTACAGCTTCTTTGCTGTTAAAATCATCCTCTGCACACGTCAAATGATTCATAAGAGATTTCTGTATAAAGAGTATACAAATAACTGTTAGTCCTTTCGTCCCAACGCAATGTAAAATGCTTAAGGGGTATGCGGACACTGACAATGACCCCACCCCACAGTATTATATCAACCCACCCCTTTGCAATTTTGTGTGTTCTATTTATTCATTAGTCTTAACACCACATGTTCTCTGGCTGGAACAAATGATATAGTAGGTGTCCGATTAAGAGACCTAAAGGACAGTGCTGTTAGTTCAGAGACAATCCCGCCTCATTGTTCCTCCTAACATCATGCGTTTCTATTAGAATTTTCTGCCTGTCTAAATCATGCAATTTTGATTTGACAATTAGCCTTATGATGTTCCTGTATATATTGCACTTGATATACCAGCCGACCAGTGTTTTCTCTCCCATAAACTCTGGAATATACATGCCCACAATCTACCATGAAGTGGATAAATTGCTTAAAGAACTGATGACAATGGGGTATACAGTGTCAATTATCAAGTCAAACCACCAGATACTATTTCACGCAATGCTAGTATCAGTATAAAGTACACACTGGTAATATGTTGTATTGATTGTTTTTTAATTTAGAAGTATTGTATCCAGTACACAGGACATCACAGTATAATATCATATATATATATATATATATATATATATATATATATATATATATATATATATATATAGTTGTTTATAATCATTTCTATTTACATAAATAATATGTTTTAATGTACCTAGTGGTCATCATTTGTTTTCTCGTCTTCTAAAGGATTGTATTAGATATTTTCATTAGTAATTTGGTCAAGAAAAGTTGGCATCAAAGGTCATTAATTTCTTGACTCTAAAAATATGTAAATTTGGTAACACCGCAAGGAAGACAATCTGCCCACCAGCATATATAGAATTAAGGACTGCACCCCTCAATTGGGGAGTCACCCATGTGGTTTACAATGATGCTCTGAGTGAGACTCCTGCTGGAGCACAGTTAATAGTACACTTCTCCAACCTCTGAGAAACCTGTAACCCCAACATTGAACAACAAAGTGAGTACACTACTGTATCTGTTTTGTTCACTTCTTTTCTCAATTCTGATATCATGCAGCATCGCCTTCAAGTGTGTTCAATTTAATGTTGGATTGACAATAGAGACCATTCTATTTCCTTTTTCTGTTTATGTTATATATAATTTACTAAGCAAATACATGGAAGTCTGGCTAGAGGAAGGTTCAAAATCATTTTCCTGGGGACTGTGTGCGTGGAAATTCCAAGTATGGTTCCGACCCTGTATCTGTCCCTACAGTATGCGATCACCAGCCTCTAATTGCACTCTACTGGTGGGCTGCAAATTTACATATTCAGAGTGATAATTACATTGAAAAATTGGATACACATTCTGAAATCATACCTGAAACTGTGTAATTACAACAGAAGTCCTTTCCATGACATTCATTTCTCCAGCATCCTCTTCATCACTATCTAAAGAGAACAATTTTGAAACACACAAAATATGAAGAAAAAAAAACTTTTGGTTTATAAGACTCTGAGGTATGTTATAAAACAGTAGCACAGCAAAATATATACTAACCCTATTATACCCTGGAGGAGCATATTCACAATATTATTGGGGTGAAATTGCAAGGAAACCTTAAAAAAATGCATTTAATTTGCCAAAACTTTGTACCAGAAGCTTCTGATTAATTCATTAATTATTGTCACTGTTGAACTTAAGTAAATAGTTATCTTATTTCAATGGTTCATTAATTCTTACTGATTTGTGTTACTGTCTTGGCACAAAAAAAAATCAATATGTAAACATCTATTTATTTATTTATTTAGAGGAGAATCTCCCTCCAACATGAAATAAATGAAAACAAATTATTATAATTTAATCTTTTCCTTTTTATTCTTTCGAAACAAATTTCTATTAGTAATTGTAACTTAGGTATGAAAAAACTTTGTACCTATGGAAAAGTCCTATTACATCAGGATCAGGCTCATTATTAATATTAGCTTTTACTAGTGACATTTACTAGTGATTAGTAAATGAAGCATATCAAGCAGCATATCCTTTTATAGGAGTAATCATTTTTATATATATTTTATATAACAAATTAATAGAAATGTACCCAATGCCACAAGAAATTGTGCAAGTTTTGTCTGGTAGTGCAGCTGGATAGCATAAAATATCTGTACCAAACCCTCAAGACACAGCAAAGATATGTTTTTTCCTTTGTCCTTTTTCCCAGAATCCTCAGCTGCAGATGGGATCGAAGTGTATCTCCACATTAATACCCTGTAAGAGATTCAATAATTGCAATGGGTAGTATATGTTACTGATAGTCGTATGTTTTAAACGGATTTACTGGGTGGTTGATAAGTTTGTAGTGAAGTGAAGATGATTAATTGAAATAATGATATTGGTTATCTACATTTTCAGCAATTAATATTGCTCCATTAAATAGATTTGCTTATTACCTGGCTATCTCACAAATATTATGAAACATTTTTTCACTATTCTGTCCATCTGGGCCATTGGTTACCCCAGTCTCCTTCAGCAGCTGGATTTTCTGCAGTGCCATGCTGACAATGTATCTCATGAAATCTAGGTTGGATCGAAGAATACTAAGGCTTTCCTCGTGGTCTCCCGTGCTGTCTCTGCAAAGAATGAAAGAGCAGCATTACACAAAACAACCAGTGAACACTGTGTTACAGATACAAAATATAAAACATAATCAATTATTTCATTGATTTCTAAAGGCAAGGAACGGTACCTGAATAATGCTGTTAATATTGTGGAAACACAGGACATAGAGAGGAGAGTACATGTTTTGGTGCTGGCAGGTCTTCCTTTTCCAGATTTTTCCTTCAGGATCTCAGCAAGTTTGCTGTAGCACTTAAAAATTCCCAAAATGTCTTCAAATTTGCTTTTGCTGTAAATAAATAAACTAATGTAACTATGAAAAAGATTAAACTATAGAATGACATTACAAGCATTATATTCTTTACTCATCAATAACAAGCCAGATATGTATGGATTAACCCAGTATTGATCTCCAAATGAGCATACCCCACATAAAGAAACAATGCATACGTTAGATTGTGCTGATTACATTAGTTCATAATCTTTTGCTTACCTAAAATTTGAAGTTAAAAAGTTATACTCGATCAGCACCTCACAAACTCCCATAACTAACACAGCATAGTTATAATTCTTCATGCCAACGCCAGACGACAAGGAGAATTCAGCTGACTTGTCCTAATCAGGAGTAAGCAGAACATCATACTGAACTACAATGCATTGCATTTCTATTTCCATGAAAGATATAATAAACATACCAGCTCAAACTCTTCCAGGTCACATTTAGTCATTCTTCTGGTTATAGATTCCAGTATGTCATCGATTTCTTGTCGACAAGTCATGCTCTCGTCATCGTCGTCCATTGCCCTTTCCTGCAGTAAACTGCTCCTATTCTTATACCAGTTTAGGCAGCTGTGAATAGTGCTCAGCAAGTGTGCCTAAGAAAACATCAATACATTGGATGTCAAAAAACAGAAACTTCAATATTTTCTTTGAAGTCACTGGTGTAGATTCTGCCCACTCCCCTTACCAGTGGTTCCTGCAATATGATCTGTTCTTTCTGAGCTGTGACGCACTTTTCCAGCTTTAATGGTGGCAACAAATCAGGTTCTGGCTCATAATATCGCTTCAGCTATGCAAAAAAAAAGAAAGAAAGAAAGAAAGAAAGAAAGAATAATTGTGGTGACTATATGAGAGATATATGACCTGGGACTTCAATTAACTGGGACCTAATCTGCCTAACTGAAGATGAATGGTTGCCCCTCTCCTTTCATCTGCACAGTTATAATAGTTCAATAGAGGAGTGAGACAAATAGTATCACAGAAGAATTGGAAATAGGAAAGATAATCATATATTGTTATTACAAATACAACATTAAGGGGTATATTTACTAAGCGGTGAGATTGCAGTGAGATTGGAATGTGGGGAAATTGCCCATAGCAACCAATCAGATTAAAGCTCTCAGTTTCAGTTTACACTCTGGTGAATGTGACCTCAAATCTGATTGGTTGCTATGGGCAACATCCCCACTTTTCAATCTCACCGCTTAGTAAACATACCCCTAAGCCTGTAATAAAGGCAAAGAAACTTAGCAGCAGTAGGATGTTGCCCATAGTAACCAATCAGATTTAAGCTCAGTTTCATTATACATACTGGAGAATGTGAGCTTGAAACTCATATGGGCAACATCCTTTTCCAATTAGAAACATTGTGACTTCCACAAATCCAATTCAACATGGTTTTGCCCATTCCTGTCTAAAGCTGGCCATACACTGTACACTGGACCGATTTTTTGAAAACGACCGACCAATATCGTTCAAAAAGGGTTGTCAACAGTGTATGGGCACTTGCAATAATCCTGCCATTAAAACCCACTTTAGAAGCATAAACCAAGCGATTTTATTTTTTAAAAGGTACTTTTTTTTACCATACAATTATTGTACAGTGTATGGTGGCTTACAATTCCTTAAAAAAAATTGGTTAATTTTTCATTCAATCGTCAAATTTAAGATTTATCTTATAGTGTATGGCCGCTTAAGTCATGAGTGCTTAAAGATTTGAATCTAGTCCTATATTCTGTTTCACATATTGCTTAAATAGTACTCTTAGGGGTATATTTACTAAGCAGGGAGATTGCAGTGAAATTCGAATTTGGGGAAGTTGCCCATGGCAACCAATCAGATTTGAGTTCACATTCTCCAGAGTGTAAAATGAAACTGAGAGCTCAAATATGATTGGTTGCCATGGGCAACTTCCCCAAATTCGAATTTCACTGCAATCTCCCTGCTTAGTAAATATACCCCTTAATATTGGATTAGTGCAACTCTTCATGCAAACTGCACCACTATACTGTGGCAGACTTCTGTGGAAGCCCATGTCTCTGGTGAGATCATTATGCATTATGTGCTTTCTTTTGACTAAATACCGACATATTAGTACAGTATCCTACTGCATCTCTATATAAACATCAACAACCTGTCATACCTGAGTGACAAGGATCTGCATGATGGGACTGGCCAGTTGGGAGTTGCGTCTCAGGACATCATAAAAACCCTTAAAAAAAAAAGAGAAATTCCTCTTTCACCCTTTATTTCGAAGAACTACTTATTCCCAGTTTAAACATGTTAAACATCAGCTACCTCATAAAGAATACGTCGAATGTCTTCCTGTTGACTCAAGCATCTTCTCAGGCAGCCTAATATCTCCAAACAAAAGGCCTCATTTGCTGCTGAATTATAACGCGTATGGACGTCAACAAACACCTAAGAGCAAAAGACTAAATGCATGTAATAAACTAGATATACAGGCAACACAAGTACTTCATACATAAAGTAACAACTACCTGGCTTGCGCCTATAGCCTGGCTGCACTGAGAGGATGACAAACTTCCCAACACTTTAAAATTTTTCAGCAGTAGCAAAAAACCAGCAACAGCAGACTTCCGGGCATCAATTTGACTAGACACAAAATGACAATAACAGAATGGGTGAAATTACCAGAACATGAAACAATAGAAAAATAGGAGTTTGGTACTTACCGTTAACTCTTTTTCTCTGAAGATCATCTGGGGGACACTGGTACAATGGGGTTGTGTAGGGCCAGATAGGAGTGGGCACTTAAANGGTNAATTTTTTTGTGAGCTGCACGCTCCTCCTCCCTGCAACCCCCGCCGCAAATCAGTTTTGTTTAACAAGCAACGAGGAAAAAAGGGCCATAGGCCAATACAAAAAGTCAAAAAATAAAACTATCCCATA
>JABWIB010001887.1:2764-19030 GCA_016617825.1 Platyplectrum ornatum | reverse complement strand
GAGATGGAGGTGAGGTGAGGTGGGGGAGGAAATGGAGGTGAGGTGAAGGAAGAGATGGAGGTGAGGTGGGGTGGGGGAAGAGATGGAGGTGAGGAGGTCCACCATGTTTATAAAAAAAAAGTTCTGAGCTACCCTTTTTTTTTTAACTGAAATTTCCCTTTTAAAATGTGGGTGCGTGTTATACGCCTGTGCGTGTTATACGCCGATAAATACGGTATATATATTTATATTTACAAATTCATTACTAAAATTGAACCCCTGGGAATGCAGCCATCTCACTCACAGAGTCACAGATACAAGATTTAAATTGATGAAATAATTAGCAATCCTGTAAAACTTTTACTATTCTATATGAAACGTGCACATTAACTCACAGCTTCTATCAAAACCACAAGTCAGTATTAACAAGGCTGTAACATAGCCCATAATGCACAACAAATACATACACATAGCTGAATTTAAATCAAACTGGTTAGCTGGTTCTATAATTATTAAAAGAATAAAAAGCACCAGACCTGAGTCCAAGGCCTAGATTTACTAAGCTGCAGGAAGTGAAAAGCAGAGATGTTGTCTATAGCAACCAATCAGATTCTAGGGCCTTAAATTTATTAAGCGGTGAGATTGCAATGAGATTGAAAAGTGTGGATGTTGCCCATAGCAACCAATCAGATTCAAGCTGTTAGGTTCATTTTACATACTGGAGAAAGTGAGCTCGAATCTGATTGGGTGCTGTGGGCAACATCACCACTTTTCAATCTCACCGCTTAGTAAATTTACGCCTATGTCTCAATTTAGTATTACATGCTAGAGAATGTCAGATATAATCTAATCGGTGTATAGTAACAACACCTCCACTTTTTCTTTCCTGCAGTTTAGTAAATCTAGCCCCAAATATTATGCACATAACTAGTGAACACAGATTTTATTTGCGTTGGATTAAAAAAGGGAGGCTTTACAGCAACAACCCAAAATAAGAAGTTTAACACAGTGTAGTCAAATCCCATCTGTCTCTAGACACACAATGGAATGCAGCACATCTCAGAGAAAATTTTACCTTGTCAAAATATTTACATAGGAGAGCCCGTGTTTCAGAGGAGGACAGATAACTCAGCTTTGCCATGAGGTTCATTTCACACTGTGAGAGCAGGCTGGCTGAGGCCCTCAGAACCCGCTGCCTGCGCGTGATCGACTCATTCTTGTATTCAATGGCTGCATCAAGAGCTTCGATAGCTTCATCCAACTGGAACAGAATCCTCTCTTCCTGTGAAGAATAAAAGGTACATGCAGTGATTCACTACCATTTTCAAAGCTTATAGTATTCATATGACTTAAAAATACCCGATACTTTGACCCTTCCCAAACGTCTTGCTCAGCATTTAAGTTACAATTGGATTAAAGGTGTAATATGGATTTGTCAGTACCACAAGATTTAAAGTCTATGTTGTTTTTGCCTGAAGTAATGTGGCTGTAGAAGTAAAGTCTTCTAATCATGAATTACCTCAGCAGAAAGAAGGTTCCCTTGCCGGAGCTTGTCATCGATGTCAACCCTCTGCTTTAATAACAAGTCCTTCTCTTGTCTCAGGTTATTTATCTCATCTCGTATACGCTGCTGATCATTGGCACTGCCTTGGCGGAGCTGGCCGTTTTTCTCCGAAAGCTCTTTTTCCAAATCTTCAATACGACTGGAAACCCTGACGATATCATTACTCAGAGCCTAAGAGTTCAAGAGTAGAAATATTCAAACATTAACATAATGCACTGTGTTATATGAATTTTAGGAAAGCTTAAACACAAATTTCACTGAAAAACTATTGTTTTGTATATTTCAACTTTATTTTGCAATTGATTCAGTGATCATTACAGTAATATGCAGCAAGAAAAAAAAATAAGTGTCCACTAGATGTCAGTGTTTCAGCAAATGGCTGAATGGCTGCAACAGAGAAACCGAAGGTGTGTTAATACGATGAATATGCACAACTCAAGATATACACAACAGGGCTTTAGAGCTTTAATGACAACTAACGGGAATGAAGCTGGCTACATACTGGAGCAATAATTTTACCACGATTTTACAATCACAAAAATAGTCTGATATTCAGGGTTTACAAGAGCATAATGCCTCCTATAGCTGATGTGTTATGCTGCCCATACACCTGTCCGATGATGTGATATGCAGTCCCGCTGGTCGTACATTGATGAATATTGCCTGCTACAGACAAAATTGAGGAGATTCCCTGTACATTGCATGGAAATGATCGCACATGTGTATGGCCAGCATTACTCTGAGCTATTATTATGTTTTTAGGCCGAGACAACTATTAAACTAATTCCTCATTAACAATAGCTTTGAACTTCAGGACAGTTCAGTTTTAAGTCTAGGGGGTATATTTACTAAGCAGGGAATTGTCTGGGGAATTGAAAAGTGGGGAAGTTGCCCATAGCAACCAGTCAGATTCTCCAGTATGTAAAATGAAACAGAGCTCGAATCTGATTGGTTGCTATGGGCAACTTCCCCACTTTTCAATTCCCCAGCAAATTCCCTGCTTAGTAAATATTACTCTAGATGACCTAGTATTGGTGCTGTGAGCAATGAGCAGCAAGGTAATAAATCCCAATAAACCTTTGCCAGGGAAAGACAGCCAAAATAGTTTTACATCCAACATCAGTAGACACTGATGTACCATATATCACATCCAACAATTGGCTGCAGCAATTCTCAGTTATTTGGGCTAATATTCTTTCGGGACCAATCATTAACTAAAATGAACGTAACCACACCAAAAAATGTTTAAAAACTATTGTAGAAAATCTACATGTAGTAACTGGCTGAAACTATAGAAAACATGCCTCCAATGGTGTAATGAATATGGAAATTGTATTCAAACTATGTAAACTATAAAATAACTACAAAGAATGATGTGTTTACCTCTATACAATGCATACATAGATTTGTGAAGGACATCAATGCATTCAACAATCCTGTACATTTCCATGCTGCATAAGGTCTCAATTATAAAACCAATTACTGATCAGAATAGGAACTAGGCATTTTAATGAATGCCAATAACCATGTATTAGATGTACTGAACATACAGTTCATTTGATTGTAGTTAGCTTAATAAAACATATTCGCACCTGGCTCGATCGAAGCCTTTTGATCTCCAAATCATTCTTCTCCTGTAAAAGAGCCTCTTTCTTAATCAATATGCCTTCCCTTTTCTTGAGCTCCTCTTCTAACTCATCCAAGGCGCGACGCTGCTCAAGAACTTTATCGATCTCACTGTCCAGCCACTTCTTCTGCTCTTCAATTTTCTAGCAATAAACAAACACACAGGGGAGGTTTACATGAGTACTGGGAAATTAGCAAGAAAAACCTGGCTACTCTACAAATGCTTGGTTTATCTTACATCCAGAGAAACATTTGATGGGAAATGATTGAACAGTGACTAAACACCTATACAAGGAGACAACATGTAATCTACCCAACCTACCTGCTGCTGCTCCAGACTGATAACCGAGCCATTGCTCCCACTCCTCCGTTTCCTTTGAAATGCTGCGATTTCTTCAGTTTTAATCCTCAATATCTTTTGCTGTTGTTCATGCTTCAACTCCAACTCCTAAAGGCAAGGCAGGCCAACCTTTTATTAACTGTACTTTGTCCTATCTATCCCATACTGGGTATTTCAAGATATTTCATTGACATGCAAAGCAATAGCACGGCAAAATAAGCTGATGTGTTCTATGCTGAATACTGTTAAGTCACAAAACTTAAGAAGAGTAACCTTCACTCTGTGTCTCCTTTTCTGCATCTCGCTCTCCAGCCGTCTCTTCTGTTCTGTCTCATCTTTCAGCTTCCTCTGTAACTGTCCTTGCTGCTGCTTCATCTGCAATATGTTCTTCTCCAGTTCCTGAACGCGCCTCTCACTCTGGATGGGAAGTGAAGCCAACTTTTCTGTCTCTTGCTTTTTCTCTTTAAGTACCTTTCAAAAAGACACGAGGAGTGAGATAGGGATATAAATTGGTGGCAGGGTGATAATGGCTTATATGTGATTTGGACCCTGGAATGTACCCCTGAGGAAGGTGTTGCGGGGAGCACACCGAAACATCCGTCAGAACACGATGCTGGGGTGGACACCTGCTAGGATATGAGCTATTCAGCACTACTTTTCTTTCTTTCCTAGCATGAGTGTGTGATTTGTGTACATGTACAGAACTATATTATTTACCATCAGACAACACGTAAATTGGGCCATTGTTGGAAATCTGAAACAGGTCTTTAATATTAATTGGTAAACAATGATTATCTAACACACCTGCACTTTGCTCTCAGCGGCTGCTATCTTCTTGCGGCACTCCTGCAGCTTGCCTTTCTCCACTGGATCCCGCGTCTCTTTCCCCTCCAGCTCCTGCAGCTGGCGCTGGCTCTCTGTCACCTCCATCCTCACCTGGTCTGCTTCATTCTCCAGCTCAGAGATCTTTAGACAGTATTGTCTATTCATAGCTTGTGCTTCTTTGCCTGTTACAATATTGTTTCCATATAAAGTCAGTGACACATGTCTAAGTATATTATGAAATAAGGAGTGACAATAGAGTAGCCATCTGTCCTGACAACATGTTACAGTAAAATATCTCAACACATCAAGTGACAGGTGTTCCCATAGCTGCTCAAGATATAGAACAGAACCAAGTATATAATATAGCTCTTCCTTAGAAACAAAATAAACACTTTGAATATAAACATACATATTTGATTGACATAAAATATGGAAATGAGGTAAGTGCACAAAATAAATATAATATATGGTATATAACATATTTTTGGTATATAAAATATATGTGATATACATGGTTATGTTGAACCCTGTATTAATGCACACAAATATTTGTGGTCATAATTCACAAATTAAGAGAACATTAATACGCTGAAGCATGTAATATAAGAGATTATAATACAGTTGTTACATTTTATAATCAGGTTTTAACCCTGTACACCTCGGTTTATTAAGAAGTTTTATTAACGCTGACCTTAAAGTAGCAGGATACTCACCGGTTTTAACCAGCTCTTTAATGAGCTCCTCTTTCATGCGGATGTTGATGGCCAGTTCCCGTATCTTTTGCTGGGCCTGACGCAGTCTCAATTTAGAGTCATTTCCTGGGCTCTGACATTCTCTTGGAACGTGATGTTCTCTCTTTTTGTGTTGTGCTGTCAGACACAAGATGCTTTACATTTTAAAACAATACAGATAAATCTAGTACTACACCAAGGGCACATCCATGTAAGCAGAGATTAAATTAAATTTCCTTTTTCACAAAATCTTACTTACGAGTGACTTATGAGCAAGTGGGTAAAGCCATGAGTTGCTGGGAAGTAAAATTTAATCAGTTGGGAGATGTTGTTTCCTAGCCCAAGTCTAACATTAACATGTGTATTCTCCCTGCTTGCCAACACTAACATTCATTTTCCTCTCATGCAATTCAACATGGTTTTGCCCACTCACTCGTAATTTGTGTGTAAGTCAGTAGTATGAAAAGTCAGTTTGTCAGTTCGGGGAGGTCCGATATTCAGGACCATGCACTGTTACCCGCTATGTGGCACAGAACACTGCGTTGGTCATACAGTGTTATGTGTCTATACTGAAACCACCTTATCTGTGTTGTTAGTAGCAGTTACCAGTCCTCGCAATATTAATCAACATGGCTGCGGCATCCGGTGAGTTTGGGAACCAATGGAGAAGTGTGTAAGCATGTTCTTCAGGAATTTGTAGTGTATAGGGCTTTATACAGCTTATTTAGTGGTTTCCTAATATATGTCAAGATATAATTTTCTCTAACAGGTTAGAAACAACGGACATTTATTTACTGACAAATCATTAAAAAGTATTAAATTTATCTTACATCCAGAAACATCTCTGAGTAACGTTTCTTCCTCATCTTCACTGCTCTTTTGGCTCAGAGATGTGTCCACAGTCCTAACTTCTAATTTGGACTGTTTTACAGACCTAAATTACCAAGAGGAAAACAAAAACTAATGATGGCACAGTATAAATATAATATATTACACAAAAAGTATTAACCATATCCTGCAATGCATATACTACTTTATTGACAACTCACATTTATAATCACAGAAAAATGAGAAATGGTTTTAAGTGGTATTTAAATGCACTGATAGCATTCATGATAGGGACATTAATTCAAAACCCAATATATCACATTACATAATGTGATACCATTTTATTTAATTGTGAACGCTATAAGAACAGCAGAATTGATTGAAACATAATATCAGAAAGCTTTGACAAAAATAGACCAAATGTCACAGGGTCCAAATGGTTAAAAACAATCATAAAGTATTATCATTACTGCGGTTACAAGCTTAAATGATTTCACTGGCTACTTTAGGCCTAAAAGGTGGCTGAACTAAATCTGATATGATTACATGTATACGCCACTTTTTCAGATGGGTCCCAAAATTTGACTTGAGTGCATTTGCCAAAATTGTAGGAATTGTACTTTAATTGTTACACAAAATTAAGTGTAACATTTATTTTTAGCTGGAATGAATGAATACAAATATACAAATGCAAAGAAAAAGGAAAAATTACCTATGTGAAGGGTGGTACTTCATGGAATCTTTTTCAGATTGGTCATGGTCTTCATTCTGATCTTCTTCAGACTGGCTCGAGGGATCAGACTCCTCGCTGAAGTGTCTGTACAGCACTGTGTCTGCTTCCTCCAGGCTGGACACCAGATGCCGAGTACCGCTCTGAAATTTCTTTGTAAGCTCCTTAGACAGGGAAGCAACACTATGTGAAATCTAAACAAAACAACATGAAACATCTGAGCATGTACTATGTAGGCCATTGTTAAATATAACATTCAAAAAAAGTTAATACCTTCATGTAATAATGAGAAAAAAAAAAGAGCGAAGAGCGAAGTCACTATACGGTTGATACTAAAATATGCAGGGTAATAAAACAGAGCAAGATGTCGTTTGTCTGCAAAGGGACTTGAATAAGCTGGGGGAGTGGGCAGACAAATGGAAGATGTGATTCAACATAGATAAATGTAAAACTATGCATTTAGGTCACAATAACAAGCATGCAACCTACACGTTAAATGGGATTAGTTTAGGGGACTGTTCAATGGAGAAGGATTTGGGCGTGCTTATAAAAATATAAAAAGGGGCATAGATGCACGGGACGACTGTGTCACGTTACCACTCTATAAATCATTGGTGAGGCCTCATCTGGAATACGGGGTACAGTTCTGGGTACCACTCCATAAAAACACAACTGGATTAGGGTTATAGAGTCACTGAGTTATGAGGAACGGCTAGCAAGTATAGGCATGTTTACTTTAGAAAGGCGTCTAAGAGGTGATATGATCACCATCTATATATATATTAGGGGTTAGAGAGCTTTCACATGAACTCTTTACCCATAGAACCGTACAGAGGACACGTAGTCACCCGCTAAGATTAGAGAAAAGGACGTTTCACAACCAGCAGAGGAAAGGCTTCTTTACAGTAAGGGCAGTGAGGATGTGGAATTTATTGCCTGAGAAGGTTGTGGATCAATAGATTAATTCAAGAGGGGGTTAGACAAATTTTTAGAGGTAAAGGGTATTCAGGGTTATGACTGGTAAGTAATTTATTAGCTTAGTCATGGGGGGACTTGTATTCCAAAATAGGTTGAACTTGATGGACTAATGTCTTTTTTCAATCTGAACAACTAGATTACTATGTTACTATGTTATTACAGCAACCATTGGTGCTCTCTGGGTAGGGTATGTAAGCCAACTTGGTAATACTAACCTTCATATGATTGGTGTTCATATAATTACAGGAGAAGAGTTTATTCTGATCCTGAGTTGGAGAGCATTTCTTAACCAGGGGAACTGTACTTGGTCTAGCTCCAATCTGTAACAAGTGGACATCTTCCAGCAGGGCTGTGACTGACAGGTCTGGCCTGAGCTGCTGCAAGTGGGATTGCAATCGGGTGATTTTATCTTGCTGTTCCTGCAGCTTGTCACTCTACAAATCAGATCAGTAATATATTAGGTATGACTGATTTAGCACCAGAAATGTGTTATAATAATGATCCTGTTACATCCACCAACTAACAGAATAATTATACAAGCTGACAATTTACAGATAGATTGTAATGGGTTTATTGTATTTCCTCTTCTAAGAAATAAATACGCCGACATTTCTTTCCTCCTTTGCACATATTCAGGGGCGTAACTACAAAAGGCTGGGCCCCATAGCAAACGTTTCAACAGGGCCCCCCTTTATATGTTTGTGTATATTCTATAGCAGTTTGGGGCCCACATTATATATATATACCTCTGTCCGTTAGGGAGCATCAGTAATCCAGGAATGGGGCCGCCGGGCCCCCTAGGGCTGCAGGCCCCATAGCTGCCGCTATGGCTGCTGTAGTGGTAGATACGCCCATGCACATATTGTAAATCTGTGTATGTATATTAGGATTAATTTTTATGAAGAGCATTAAAGCGGATTTTACATAATTAATTGAACACAGCTAAAGGAATGGTAAGTTAAGTAGAGCCTCTTTCATTAAGGAATTGTGTTTGTAGAAAACACAGTATGTGCTTTTAAAAAAGGGTACAGTCACCATTCCATTACAGCAAGGCTCTGGCTTTCCATGTATCAGGTAATACCATCATTATAAGGTCTAGCTTTAACCAAAGTATTTTAATATGAACACAACACATTGCAAATTTGTCAGTAATTATTTTCTTTACTAACAAGGGACTGGACCTAAACCTCTAATATCGGTGCGATCAGAGCTCTCACTTATACAGAGATACGCCAGTTCTACTCTACCTACTTATCAGAAATCACCCCCTGTAATAAGGATGGAGTTTGTACATAACGATGCATTCATGGTACTATACATACATGATCACATGAAATATATATAGTAGTAGAAGTAATAATCCACGCCCCAATACAAGAGTTGAAATTACATAAACAATGTCTTATTTACATATACTAAATAGATGTTCAGATTTCTTTATCACTTTTAATCTAATCTTAGAGTGTCTTATGAAGTGAGTGATCTTACCCTCATACCCAACTAATCAGGGTAAAGAATCACAACACAACAATATAAAGATGCATTACAGAACTTTTGTAGAGATAATACAGAAGAAAAATAATGGGAGCAGGTTACAGTGGATCACCTGCAGCTTGTACTGCTCCATGGCATCTTCCAGAGCAGATAGGAAATCTCTGTTCTCATCTTCCAACCGCTGGATTTTACTCTCAAGGGTTTCAGTATACTTATCTTTCTCTGCTTGACATGTGCGGTCATAGCTAAATGTGGCCTAAATACAAAAGAGAAATAATTATAGACACAAATATACAATTAAATTGATATGGGATTTTCTATTTTGTGTGTAGTCATCAATATATCCAATACTTCATTGCAGTGCCACCATTTGGTCGTGTTGTGCTGGGATCTTTAGATGCCTAGGCTTGCAAGAATTGTTTTGGTTAGGTCTGGCACCAACTATATCTGCTTGGAGGGTGAGACATTACTTTCTGATTATCGAATTGGGTATAAAAAGCTACACACAGTGCATACATTATCTTTAAGGCCGAGTCTCTGTTTACATGTAGAAATAAATCCAGGGACACTTAAAAAACACAGGACACACTATCTCCTAAATACCTAGACTTCTAAGTATGAAGCATGTGTTTCGTGACTGATTAGTAAACATATAATAAAGCTGTATTTGATTTCATTATTACAGTCTTCCCATTGGGAAATGTGTCTAGAAGCGGAGACCTATATGTCTGCAGGGTACAGTACTCCAGCTTGTTCCTAATCCGTGAGTCACCACACTATTCAATCCATATGTCCGGGAGACTGTGCCCATAGCGTGCATGCCAGTACAGACGCAATCCAGAGTTTCTTTGCACCAAATTTGTCTGCAGTTACCATTAAAGTACATTTAAGCAAACTAAATGAAATATATATTTGTGTCTTACAGTAAGAAATACTGATTTCTGTTATAAAAATAAATGTAGGTAATGCAGCTTTAAATATAGGTCAGTGTGCATTGTATTAATAAAGTAGTGCGTAGTTTAATGCTTGCTACAACTGTAGAAGTATTGTTTCTCACAACAATGTTTATTTATAAAAGTCAGACATCACCTAACTCTCCCACATTATCTCCATGTCACAAATCTGTCAGAATATTATTCAATCACAGCAGCTGACATTCACTAAGTTTTCCTCCTTTAACTCCCTAAATTTGTTACATTCCTGGATTGAAACACAGATTTCAAGTTTTTGCCATTACAAATAAAGAAAATACTAACATTGCATGTTCCAAAGTGTTTCAGAACATTCACCATTATATAAACCATGTGTGCGAAAACGATGGCATTGCTGGATTATAGTAGGAGATGGGAACAATACAACAAAATACAAAAAAAGCAGCACTGTATCTGCACTTACATAACAAAAACTGTTATTAGACAGGGCTCAAGGACACAAAAGAGGACAAGAGACAGCGACAAACATATGGCGCACATGGAAGTAAAGAATTGATAGCATGAACCGTCTGAAACTTTGCAATCAGTATTAACCAGACCCAGATTCCCACAATATTTGTGTTCAGGTTCGGCAATCAGAATCTGGGAGACCACCCCCTTCGCGCATTTGCTTACCACCCCATACTTTATTACGTAAGGGCTCGTACTGTGCCACCGTGGGTACTTATGCACAGCACTCCTATCCGCCCAGCGGACAGATACACATCCAAGTACAGAACACAGACTCCTGATAATCTATACCCATACTTGAAGGGTTTAAAGGTCTAGCTCCAGCCCTGTTTTTATCCATACAGGCAAATGTTCAAGAATAAGCTGGAGTCACTAAGCCACTTTAAATAGACAACGCATTACATAATAAATCACAGATGTCAAACAATATACAGAATAATCATTTACAGACTGTTTTCATTTAAAATTCCTCTTGTTCTCTTATTTGTATTACAGAATAAATAACTACTCGGCAAGTTTTTATGACCTGCAAAACAGTGTGATGTCTCCAAAATAACAACTAAAATGGAAACAAAAGCAAACTAAGACACATGTTATACCCCAAACTACAAACCTTATCATCATCAAAGCACTATGTCTAAATCTCACAATCTGCCCCATTAACAAATACTAAAAGGTCACAAATCCTAAAATGCAAAAATGGAAATGTTAAGCCAAATGTACACACAAGAAATAAATATAGAAATGGTGAGTGCCTACAACAAATGAAAGTGCTGCCCCATAAATGTGATTATAGCAAGTCATACAGTGGTCCTCACATCACCTTTAATCTTGTCAATATGTTTCTGCAATCAATTCTAACTACTGTATATGCATTGCCATACCAATGTGCATGCAACTTGAATAGTATTAACTATAACAAAGGAATCTCACACTTAGATGAAACATTTGATGGCAATGTGACTGCTGAAGGGTTGTCTTGTGAAGGGCAACAAACCCAATTTAGAAGCTTCTTTAAATTCTAATCTGCTGCTTAAAAAACACTGGATGCAGACTTATGGTGAATGTGCTAAAAGATTGAACACAGGGGGTGTCACAGAAGTAATAAGGAGGAGACTTGGCACATTCTCAATATACCATTGCCATTTCATGCTGTTACAATCACAATCTTACTCAACTTCCAGAATGACATTTTCACCAATATACGGAGTTATGTAAGTTCTGGGACTATAATATAATACTTTAGAACAAAGGTTCTTAACCAGTGGTTCGCAAACCACAATCTGGTGGTAAACAATGACCAGGGAAGGTTTCAGATGAGATGCAGCTTTTAGAAGTATTTGTATTTTAACCACAATCCATACCAGATGCGAGAGGATATATTTNATCATATGTTTGGGATGGCATTATATGTGATAGGGAGGAAATATGGGTCATAAGAAATATGTAAAATACCTCAGAAATTGATGTGCTAATAGCAGGACCACATTAAGAGTAGAGGGAAGGAAGTTTTAAAAATTATTAGGTTGAGGAGGATAGAATGTGACAGGTCAGTGGTACTTGAACTTATTCTATTGTTTACAAAGAAAAAGGTTGAGAACCACTGCTTGTAGAATAAAGGAAAAGATGAAACTGCTCGTAGAATATACTGCAAGTAAATAAAAATAGCTTGCAGTCATTCTGTGGCATGTATTTGAATGAATGATATAACAGATAGAAGTTACTTCCAAAGCTTAAACCCATACCTTGCCCTTTGCATTTTTCCTACTGGGTTCCTCGACAGAAGAGCTCTCAATTCCACTGTCCAGGCCTGAGGCCGATGTGACTTCACTCCTCTCCTCTTCTACTGTACACATCCAGTCCTTCACCCTCTGAGAATGAGCAGGAGACAACTCTCCCTCTGACAAAAGTTCCATGAAGAGGAGATAGCCTGTGTCTGTGCAGGTCCTATAATGTGCGCACTCTGCCATTAGCCGGGACATGTGATCTTCTGTAGATCGCCTGGGCACAGACTTGGCAAGATCGAATCTATTTAATATCCGTGTTTCAGACCTGTGCCGCTGTTCTAGAGCACGTTGCAGAGACTTTATCTGATGCTGCAGATCTTCCACACGGTCAGAATCTTTTTTGCAGTTGACAATGGCTTTATTCTTAATATTCTGAGCACGGCAGGCGTAGTTTAGAGTGTTTAAAGTTTCATCAAAATCTGATGCTGAAGGACTTATGCATGAAATCATAACTGTCTTAGCATTTCCTCCAAGGGAATCCTTCAAGATCCTATAGATAAAAGATCATTTTCATAAGTATTTCTAACTCCATGTATCAGATGCAAAATATTACTTTAAAGAATAAAAGATATTAATGATATTTCACATTTAAACGAAAAACAAATACTGCATCCATTTGGAATCTTCCATATTGAACTACTTCATGTCAAATGGCATAGAATTAGATTTATTTCCTCTTAGAACTGAATGAACACATACAAAAAAATAGTCATTCAAAATGTAAAAGTGGTGAGCAATTAGTGGGTTTCCATAAATATAAACTTCTGCTGGATACGGGGGAAGGGTCTTATTATATATCTATTGCATTATAATAAGGATTAAAGTGAATTTGAGAAAACATTACTTTTACTGCCACATAATATGCAGTCTCCCCAGAAACGAATATTACACTGGACTAGATCCAGACTTGAATTCACTAGTGTAAATTTATTTATCTAGGGGAATAGGCCCCTAGATCTTTCTTTTATCCTTTCTTATTAATCAACATGGTTTTCCCCTGGTACAAGTACAAGTCTACATCTCGTCTACCGTGTTCACTGGAGAGATAGGGGCTGATTCCATGGCGCGTGAAAAAGCCGGTCTTGTACGTTAGCGAAAGATTGCTTCTTTTTAAATGCGGCTCTATGAGGTAAAAAGTCATGATTTTTCTCCCTTATGCAAACAGTGAATGGGGGAAAACACTGTGCGAAGCGGCTTCGAAATCTGCCGCATGATATTGTAGGGGCTGATCCAGAGTTTGGGTGTAAGGACAAAACATGTGCATGTGTAGGCCTAGGCAAAACCAAACACTGACCTGCAGGAGAGGCAAACCTAAATTGCAAAAACAGAACTAGAGGTAAATTTGTGAAGTTACCCATCTGAACTGATGAAACATCAGTTTACAGATGAAACAAATTTATATGCAGTATTTGAATAATTTGTGCAAAATGAGCCAGCATTTTTACAGCCTATCGCACATTGCAAAACAGTTCTCCTATTCACACCATTTGTGCAGTTATTCTTTGGACCATACCCAGTGAGATTACAGTAAAGGATATAACATAGTTTGAATGTGCCATTCACACCAATTAAGAGTACTAAGCTATGCAAGTACCAGATTGGTACTACTCATAAGGCAAAATCAAACCGGGCAATTCACAAAAACGTGCCTTAATGGATGACAAAAATGAATAATCCCTATCCAGTAGTAGGTCCTTATAATCAACAGATCATTTAGTTTGATCTCATATGGCAGCAGTTGTTGCAATCAAATCTAGTTTAAGGGGGTGCTTTGTTTGTTATTACAAAACAAGTAAACTAACAAATGTAGGCACAAATAATAAATATCTAAAACTCAGAACCAGAAGGGAGGGGCCAATCGGTGTAAATTCTAATATACTTTATATTTTAAGGTTGTCCTTACATTATTTTTTAATTGCATGTTATGTACGTATGACCAATAAACATTTGGAATTTTACCATTTCAATGGCAATGACAGCGAGCTTGATCCGATCAAGTTGTAGACTCTTGATATTTCCCAGCTATCAGACCATTTTGTTAAGAGGAGGGAGACACAGCAATGAAAACTACTTGTTTATTTAGAAATCTTTACGTACTGATTTTTCTCATTAACATTTATTGCAGCATACCCAGCATATAACACTGGAGTATATGCGCAACAAAACTCCCACATAATGGATTTACTGTCCACTTGTGCGGGAAATTATCCAGAATAGACCTTAGCATTCTACACTGCATATATTTCAGCAAATACTATTACAGCTAATTAAGAGATTGGAACAAATACCTGGTGATCTTAGAATCTCTGTATGGAATATGGGTGCTCTTCCGCTTTGGGTCCCCCAGGGCACTAATGACATTTCCCAGAGCTAGAAGTCCAGTGTTGATTTGAATGCTTTCCTTCAGCCTCTCTCCAGTGTTGCCCGTTTTCAGTATTCGCTCTGAACCAGCTAGGTCAACAAAGTGGAACTTGGAAGAAAGAACCTGGCCAATCGCAAGGGCTGGACCATCCTCACTGCTTATTCTGGTGACTCGCCCAACCCCTCGCCTCTGTTCCATTGTGACTGTAAAAACTGTATGTGAGCGGCTAGAATTGGTGTTAACTTGTGTGGATCCTGTATGTTTAGCGGCATTGCCCATTTCTAGTAGACTAAGCACCTCATCAAGTCCTTCCACTTCAGTCTCTTTTACGCCACATAGCACTGGAAGTAAATAAACAAAAACATGGTTCAACAAGTACATTTTCATCTTAGGAACCAAAAAAACATTGAAGGCACAGATAGTCTGGCTGCATTATCAGCAATGCTGCCTACAATACACAGCTACACAAGGGCAACTTGTGATGAAATACAAGAGTGGAACAGGGTTACTTTTGAGGGCTTTGAAGTAAGAGAGGAGTAGCCTGAACAGGCTTCTAGAGTTTATGGAGAGTCTGTATTGGGGTTGCAAGGTCAATCCAGACTTGGTGAACTATACTGGGAAAACATTTTAGGAGAGCCGTGTGGCTGAGGTAATAAAAGAATAGTGAAAGAATAAAAGGAAACAGAGATCCAATAAACAAAGTCAGTAGTGGCATAATGAATCATGATATACTGCGGGCCAGATTCAAAGCAGCACGAAGACGGAAAAAAGCTGCTTGTGTGCTTTTTACTGTCTCTTACAGTAGATAAAACATGCTGCTCCATGGCCTGCGAGAAAAAAAGAGAAGATGATTGTGGATAAGAACTGGAGATAGACTACTGCGTCAAAAGCAACAAAGTAACAGGGATAAGCAGGGATATTTATGCAGTGCGAGTTGCAATGGTGTGATGTTTTACAGACAAGCGTCTTGGAATATTGACACNCAATATGAAATCGGTGCCGAGCGTTTTGCCCATTGCAAGTGCTTGGCTTCTTTGGAGTGCCAGGGTTGGGGCATGCATTTAATGTGTGAAGTTTTGTATAGAGCTAGAGTGAATAAAAAGAGACTCCTCGGGGCCAGGAAGGGTATTAGTTATTTCAGACAGTCTGATACAAACACATGTGATCATATTGCTCCATCTCCCCAACAGCTGAGGATTTCTAGTTTTGCCTAAAACTTGAACTGAGAGGATTGTACAGGTTGTAAGTAGCAGGATTAAAATTTACCTATATTCCCTTTATCATCTTCTCTGATTAGGATGTCTTTACTAGAGGTCTGGACTTCTAGAAGATCCCTAAACTCCTCCTTGTACACCTCCAGGTATGATACTCTGATAGCATAGTCAATTAGATCATTTTCATCAACCAGTTTGAAAATTTCAGCCATAGCCCGGGGAATAATACCCTGCTCATCTTCTGAGATGGAGGCTGAAAAAAAAACATTGTATAAAATAAATTGTTATATTACTACATCTGGATCCAGACATGCTATTGAACTTGTAAAAGTAAAGTCACAAGTGGGCAAAACCATGTTGAATTGC
>JABWIB010001886.1:18338-65501 GCA_016617825.1 Platyplectrum ornatum | reverse complement strand
GTGGGGGCCGGGGGGGTCTCGAACCTTCCCCCGGCGACGATTGGTGACGTCTGCTGTCGGAGACAGCAGCCGTCACTGCCGGGTCACCCTGCGGTCACGCAGGGTGACCGAAAGTTCGAGCGCCGTACATGTACGGCGCTCGTCATTAGAGACCTTCCCGCTGCGCCGTATATATACGGCGCAGGGCGGGAAGGGGTTAAAGTATTCGCGGGTAAAATGCTTGTAATTGACAGTAGCCGTGTGTGCACCACCACGGCACTGTAACAATATCCCCGTACTATATAAACATAACATATTAAAGAAAGTTTGAGTATTACATTTAGTGTGGTGATTTGTAGCATTAACAAGGAACCAAAGTTGGATTTTGGGCAATTAATAACATAGAGTACAGTGGCGGTAAAACGCTAGGGCAGTGGAGTGGGCGGTCTCAAGGTGGAGACTCCGGGATGTAAACATTAGACCACGTGTGGATCTGGATTCAATAAAGGGGTTATGCATAGAAGATCTGTCATAGGGGACTGCGGACCAGACCGCTAAGGTGCTTGGGCGCTATCGCTTCTAAACAGAAACATAGGATGAGCCAGACCACATAAACTGACTACGAGGTATCCTAGGAAAACACATACTGGGAAACAAGATACCCTAGATGCATAGTATTGAATGGAGATGATATAGTTAAAAAAGGATATATACATATATAAGTATATATACATTACATAAAAATATATAAATATAAATATAAAAATATATATATAATAAAAACATTAGGATTGTAAATCTGGTTAAAGCGAGTAGATCCAATAGATCGCTATGTCAATGATGAAACATTCAATACAAGATAATACAATACAATAGGGCAACATAAAACAATAAGTACATAGTAATACCATTTAATACAACATACACAGGAAGACAATAAATGAACTTAAAAATGCATTAATGTAAGAATATAAAAATTATTAAAGAATAAAATATAAAAACATTAGTCTAGAAAGGGGGCTATTTCATAATTATCATTCAGACCTCTTGGTTTGAGAGTGTTCAATTGATAGATCCAGAACATCTCTCTCTGTGCAAGTAATTTGCCTAGGTCCCCTTTCCTATCCCCGAGTTTAACGTGTTCAAGAAAACGGACCAGAAGATGTGCGGGATCAGCGTTGTGAATTTTATTGAAGTGTTCGGGAACGCTATGACTTTATTTTTGATATTCCGTACGTGTTCCTGTATGCGTAGTTTTACAATTCTCTTGGTTTTGCCCACATACTTTAAGCCACAAGGGCATTCTAGCATGTATATCACTGAGTTGGTGAGACAGTTAATGAAATTCTTAATCTTAAAAGTTCTACTGTTGTCTGAATTCTTAAAAGTTTTTTCTTGTGGTTTCACGTATTTGCAAATGCTACAGTGGCCACATTTGTTGGAGCCTATTACTTTGTGTCCTAGCCAGTTGTTAGCACTGAGGGGTTTTAAACTGCTGGGGGCTAATATATCTTTCAAATTTCTAGATATTTTAAAAATAACCCTTGGTTTATTAGGTAAAATTTGTTCTAGAATTGGATCCATCATCAGGACATCCCAATGTTTCTCCAGGGTATTTTTAATGACCTTTTCAGAATCATTATATTTAGTAATAAAGGAGATGGGGACTGTACTATTAGTCTTAGAGTTATATTTAAGTAGTTTGGATCTATCTGTAGACCGTGTTTTGTTTATAGCCCCTTCTACAAGTTTAGTGGGGTATCCCCTTTCTTTAAATCTGTTGGCATATAGTTGTAGTTGGTCATCACAGACTATGTCTTTACTACAATTACGCTTAATCCTGCAAAATTGTGAATATGGTATGTTTTTCTTCAATTTTTTCAGGTGTCCACTTTTATAGTGCAAATAACTATTTACGTCCACGGTTTTAATATAGTTGGACGTAACCACCTCATCCCCATCATTTGATAAAACCAAATCTAAAAATTAAATTTGTGTCTGTGAGATATTATACGTAAATTTCAAATTACGGTCATTGTCAGATATATGATTAAAAATAGGTTAAAACTTTCTTTGTCCCCATCCCAAATCATTAAAATATCGTCAATGTATCTGCGATAAAATTTTATGTGGTGCTTAAAAGTAAGTAAAGGTTTCTGAACCTTGTAGAAGGGATAACCCCCGTAATCCTGACACCATTAAAAATAATAATAGTTCAAACCTCATAACCCCTAGGCCACTCAGGGTAGAAACGGAGGGTGGCGGCCCCACTCCAAACCCAGATAAAAATTTGGTTATCAAACAAGCTGACAAGGGAGGAGGATTAGTCATTTTAAATAGAAGTGTTTATGAGGCTGAGGCAGCAAGATTGTTGAGTGATCTAACATCTAGCATCTAGGGTATCTTGTTTCCCAGTATGTGTTTTCCTAGGATACCTCGTAGTCAGTTTATGTGGTCTGGCTCATCCTATGTTTCTGTTTAGAGTGATAGCGCCCAAGCACCTTAGCGGTCTGGTCCGCAGTCCCCTATGACAGATCTTCTATGCATAACCCCTTCATTGAATCCAGATCCACACGTGGTCTAATGTTTACATCCTGGAGTCTCCACCTTGAGACCGCCCACTCCACTCCCCTAGCGTTTTACCGCCACTGTACTCTATGTTATTAATTGCCCAAAATCCAACTTTGGTTCCTTGCTAATGCTACAAATCACCACACTAAATGTAATACTCAAAATTTCTTTAATATGTTATGTTTATATAGTACGGGGATATTGTTACGGGGCCTGGTGGTGCACACACGGCTACTGTCAATCACGAGCATTTTACCAGTGAATACTTTAAATAGCAGGCTGGGACTCTCCAGCCTCAACTTTTGCCCCTGATGAAGTCATAGGTGGTCAGAGTATCACCAGACGAAACGCGTTGGGATCGATCAACTTTTCACTTTGTTAACCCCTTCTGGACTGACGNAATTAAACGGCGATCTCACTGTGGAAGAGAGTTCAGCCCAGCAGCCGGACGCTCCAGAGGAGGACTGTAAGCAACCCTTGCATGGGTTATTATGCTTTCTTATGTTAAAATTCTGGTACGCAGATTTTAATACCTTGTTTAGAAAATAAAAACCGTATTTTACTGTACTTCACCATATGCGGATTATCGCTTTCTCTTCCTGAGCATTGTTACATCCGAGACCAACCAGAGTAACCATTCCCCATTGACGGAACCGATGTTTTGTTGTGCTGTGTAACAAGATTATATCCGGTACGCAGGTCCACATACTTTATTCACGCAGTGTTATTGATGTGCTACATAACCAAGTTTTCATCTGGTACGCAGGTCTGCTTACTTTAGTCACGCAGTGACAAAACCATCCACTACACTATGCACATATCACTACGGGGATTTCCTACTTTAGCCTAGTTCCCCANTGGTTTACAGTATTACACTATTGTGTGTTCATCTTCCTTTTTTTACATATACCTGGCACTCGGACCAACTACTGAGAATCACGAAGCAGGATAAGAAGACAACGTAGTTACCGACACCTTCCTCATACCCGACATAAACTGACTGTATTTTAGCGCTACTCACCCCTTGCTCTTGTTGATACATTAACTCTTTAGAGGTCCCTGTACACTAGCGGACCTCGGTTTTTGGGGTCAGCTGCCCCTCGTTGTGATATACCACAACCAGGTTGAAATACAGCCCACTACGACTATCTCAAGATATCTGTGAATAACCCCTTGTTCTAGTGCGCTTACAATTTTTTGTGTTGTTTTTGTACTTCACATTTGTTCTAATATATATATATTATATATATATATATATATATATATATATATATATATATATATATATTTTTATATATACGATGCAGTAAACGGCACTCCAAACGAAGAAAATTCACGGTGCTGTGGTGCTCGTACCTCGGGGGGTGAAGATAACAGCATGTAGACAGGAGAGGCAGCACTCACAGGCTTGTAGCAGCGTAATCCATTTATTAAGTATGCATAAGTGTAGATCAACGTTTCAGAGGTCCAACAGCCTCTTTCGTCAGGACAAGAATTGTACACTGGATTTACGTAAGTCAATGCAGGTCCTGGCCAGTGACACACTTTGAAGGAGTAGGGCTGGAGTGTCAGATGCTACCTTGTAAGGTGGGCATTGGAGTCCTGCATCTGGTGTACCTACTTCAAACAAGCCTGAGCGATTCAATGGCCCATTTTACCTCCTGACATTCTTTCTCGACCACTGAGTATTTAACTCCCAAGGGTAGAGTTTCCTACTCAGGTACTTGTATTGCCTGCTCTACTCCCTCAAACACTTGGAACAGCACAGCACCCAGTCCTACGCTGGAAGCAACTGTTTGTAGGTGGTTTTGAAAAATCACAATATCATCTAGGTAAGCCGCAAAATAATTTTGATGAGGCCTTAGTACCTGGTTCATAACCCTCTGGAAAGATGCAGGAGCACCATGAAGGCCAAATGGTATCTTTGACATAACCGCAATGGAGTAGAAAAGGCTTAGCACTCTAAAGGATACCATATCTTATGGATACCATTTACCATATTTTTCGCTCCATAAGACCCCATAAAGCTCCATAAGACTGTTTACCCCAATACCCCCTTCCCACTTGTACACTTTTGTGAAAGTTGTTGTCAAATGTTGCTCAAAATGAAGATGCTTACATGCCACTAAAAGAGGCCTACCATCATTTCTGTGTATTGCAAGTACATAAACAGTTTCTCTTGGCTCCTGGCGCATGTGCAGTTCGTTCCCTGAAGCCTCTGCCCTTCGCGGCACACAAGTGCCGTTCCCGGAAGAAGCTTCGGTGCATACAGCCTGCTCTCCTCGAGCACAGTGCATCTGGCCCGCTCTTCTCCAGCACAGTGCATTCAGCCCACTCTCCTCCAGCACATGGCGGCATCAGGCGATCGTTGCCTGACATGCGTGTCCTCTCCTTATTTTTTACTGTATTCGCTTCATAAGACACACACACTTTCTCCCCTACTTTTTTAGGGTGAAAAGAGAGTCATATGGAACAAAAAATACGGTACTTTGTGGAAGCCGTACTATGTAGTTCCATCTGATATAAGGACTAGGACAATCAGCAGACTGGGGTGGGGGGGCTTTTGTTCTATCGTGTTTTGATACACTCATGCAAAATTTCATAATTTCATGATCTTCCCTGGATGTATATTGAAAGACAGAAGGACAAATGCTTGAGTATATATTATACAAATATAAATACACTGAATGGTGGTTGCTCAGATCAGTTTCTAAGTTAATGTTCATAAAAGAAGCAGGAGCAAACTTGCAAGTTGACCTCTCTAGTCAGGCTTGCACCATGGAGGAGAAATAAGCAGTCTGGTAAGTAAACAGTTTTATATCCTTATTAAACACCATCATCATATTCATCCGTTTAGTCTTCCTAAACATTCTATAAAAAAAAGTAACTTTTATCCAATGAATTCATTTAACCATTTTGCTATTGTTTGTATAGAAATAAATCATTATTATTTTTTTTATATATATATGATTTCTCCGGTCTGACTATTTATATTGTGAGATTTAGCGTCATCCCACACAGGATTCTTTTCTTGTTTGTGTCATTTTCTTAATGCATTCCACCGCCACACACCTCACACAAACAGAAAGCCTAACAAATTCTGCAGTCCTGCCCATACTGTACATTTGAAATGCTTCCCCTGCACATCAGGTTTTGCAGGAACTCAGAACGCCCAATTCCTGCCATTTTTTAAACTCCTGTGGTCTAAGAAATAGCCCAAAAGAAACATATAGGTTGCTGATCCCGAGTTGTGCCTTACGGCTGAATGTGGGTGTTGAGCGTGTTGTTTTTTGTGTTTTTTCACACTGCGCATGCTAGCAGAACTCTAAATCGCACGCTAATGAGACACACATTAGCGACTGCGTGCCTCCATGTTTTTGGACACTGAATTATGGGTGTGCCAGGATATTTTAATGAGATTTTGGGGCATGGCCGGTGTGTCATTTGTTTGCACGGTGTGCGCTGCGCATTGCGATTAAAGCCATCTTGCTACCTTTTGCTTGCGGGTGCCTGGGGATGGTGCAACTGGTCTATTTCCTATACTTTGCTGATAGTTCAGCATATTTAAAATAGTTGCACGGAAGTGTTCCCTGGCCTGTGTTTTGTGCTGTGCTTGCATCTTTGTTGTGTCAACTCAAGCTTTTACATTGAACAATGCAGACATTATTGACATTAAAAGACTGAAATGATTTACATTATAATTGTTTCCATCTACGAGTTCTGTGGGATTGTATAATAATTTTCAGTGGTTTATTTCATTTATACTTGACATTGCTAGGGAAATTACAACATCTTCATTTTATGTTATTTATGTTAATGAAAAAAAAAGTGAAGAATAAAAACTATAAAATGTAATTTCAAGTGCTGTAAAACTTTCCAAATAACTTTACCCAAAATTCACTAAACGTCATTTATTATATATAAGTTGACCAAATAAGCAAATAAATTAAATTGATTTAAAATTGTTCCCTTAGTTTTGCCACAAACAAGAAAAAAAAAAAGATTCCAACAAGACCACAAAACTAATAAAACACTGAACAAAGAATTTCATTTTGTATACCAAACCTCATATGGAACAATCTTGTACTTATTATGACTTTTTGTTCTTGAAAACATCTACTTGTGCTTAAGAGACGCAAATTGTTTCTTTTGAAGTTCTTTTTATTTTGTATTTTTATTTGTTAATGGTCATATGTGTGTCACAGTAGAAGTGTTCTGTTATGTCAAGGGGGGAGGTTAGAGAAAAATCTAAGTATTGTCACAAACACCCTCTTAAGCATCATTATTTTTCTATGAATTAAACTGGCCATCCACTTCAACGATTTAGGCCGCCAATAACGATATCATTGATTAATCTGAATTTCTGATTGTTCAATGAGATTGTTTGTTTAAGTAAAAAAAAAGTTAAAATAACCTGTAAAATAAAAAAAAAATAAAGCCCTACTTACCTTTTGCAGGTGCACACGGTAAGTATGGCTTTATTTTTTTTGTCTATTTTTTTTACAAGTTATTTTTTTTTGTGGGGGGCAGCTTTACTACATACATTATCCTTCTACAGATAAACTAACTATAGCCATCATCATCACTTTCTATTCCTTTCCTTCTACCATGTACTTGAAAAACACATGCATGACATTGCAATCATCTTTCATTTGTTTTTTATGTTTAATGTCAGTTAATTAAATAACTATAATGAGCTATAAATCAATACACTAGATTTAATTATACTAAACTGAGAAATTTTAGACATCTATAACACATGTGAAGTATTTGATTTTTTATGTGATGATTAATAAAATTAGTTGAATTACACAATATATCAAGGAAGCAAGTAAAATTTTAATTTGATATTTGTGATGACTATAGAGGGGTTAGCTCATAAATGTTTACAAAAAAGACTTTGTTATTCATTTGTTGTTAATTGCCATTTTTGATCATCAACATAACAACATAAGTAGTCTCTCTCCTCAAAGCCCATTTGGGGGATAGAATTAGGGGAGATTCTGCCAATAGAAACCAATCAGAATTTACACATTAGAGAATGGTAATTAGAATCTGATTGGTTGCTATGCAGTTTAGTAAATCTAGCCTTTGGGCCTAAATTTGCTAAGATGTCAGATTTAAAAGTATGGATGTTATCCATAGCAACCAATCAGATTCAAGCTCTCAGTTTTATTTTACATACTGGAGTATGTGAGCTCCAATCTGATTGGTTGCTATGGGCAACATTCCCACTTTTAAATCTCACAGCAGTCTCACAGCTTAGTAAATTTAGGCCTTGGTCTCTTTTTTTCCAGAACCATAGGTGCTTATTCTATAGTATAGGTCAGAATTACAAACACATTAATGACTAAAGTCAGTTTAGCAATAACTTGCTACACAAGAATAAAACACAGAAACAAAAAAGCAAAACATACTAATCTGACTGACTATTGTAAACATTAAACATTTAAAATATTAAAAACAGGTACAGAAAATAATTTTGTATCTTTGTTAAATTGTTAGAAATAAAAATTGATTTGTATCTGCCATATTCTTTTAAACAAGAGTTTCCTTTAAATGAAAATGGTAAATATTATATCCACAATTACGATTTGAGTTTTGTGTCATTCAGAGTACTCAGCTCATAAGTTACAGTAAATCAAATTAAGTCCTATGTTAGAATTATTCGCAGATTTGTATCTTGTCAGAATCTTCTGAGCAGAAACAAAACATGAAGCTTTGCCTGTTTTTAAAAAGGGAGTATTTAAAAGTAAATTGATCTGTGTAGAAGGGGAAAAAAAAGGAATGTCACTTCATCATACATAGCTTTCACCCATCATTTGCATGTGAATTGTTGAAGATGTATCTTCTTGTTATTTATCTTAATTGAATTTGCATACAAAGGAAGTTTAGTGTCATAAAGGCAGTGTCTGAGACTTCGCTGGTGTAATGTCACCATCTGGAATACAAAATAAAATATATTACAGTTTTCTCATGACACTTGCAGACTTTCGAACAGTCAGAAGGATTTAGTGACTACAGTGGTTGCTGACTGGCCAGCCAATAGTATTGTAATAAAAAAAAAAAAATGGAAACAAAATCTTATTGCTGTTATTTTGAACTGGAAGGACAGGTAAATGACAGGTAAATAACAAGGTTTTAAATGTTCATTCTTTCAACTTTATCTTATCTTAAGAACTCTAGACATTTTGCACCAGATCCATAGTTGAAAAAAGAGGAAAGTTACACCAGGATAATACTATTATGAATTGCAGGAAAATGTTTCATCTGTATAGTATTAGATTAAGGATGGTGTGTCTTGGTCCATTCACTTTACTTCCCTTGAAATTCATATGGTATTACCCAGTAGTAACTTTCCTCTCTTATTTTCAAGTCTCAATTTGGTTCTTTGTGTCTATCTTTCTCCCCTCAGTCCTGGTCCTGACTGATCAATGGTTAACTGTGTTCTAGGGGCTGGAAAAACGGTATTTTGTAAATTTGTATCCCTACATGACATGCCAGGTCTTTTTGTAAAATCTGGGCCCCTTGGGCATCTCATTTTGAGACCTCTCTCTCCTTATTCTTTTGACTACTTACTGGACCTCCTGTTTTCCTCTCTCTTTTCTTTTCTTTTCTCGACGGCTGGTCACTGTTATGGCTCTAGAAAGATTAGGTGGACTGGCTGGGCGCGGAGTCTAAAACCACCGCCAGGTATTCGCCAGAGCCTCTAAAAGTGAGAAAGGACTCGCAGCTGCTGGCGATGGCCGGTCGCGGCCCTATGATACAGATTGGCCTAAACCTGGGACAAGAGGCACAAGACCAACTAGACTGACAACACAGAACACAGAAGGAGGAGGAGATAAAGAAGCTTGAGGGAGAAAAGGACCAGGAGGGAAAAGTATAGACAGAGTAAGAGCTAAGCGGAAGAAGTGAGATGAGAAGGAATGAGGCAAAGGGAGGGAGAGAGAGCAGGGAGACCAGGCAGATGAGGGGTTAAAGCTGAAGGTGGCAGTAGGAGATCCAGGTGAATGATTTTTAGGCAGGGAGACCAGGCAGATGAGGGGTTAAGCCTGAGGGAGTCAGTAGGAGATCCAGGTGAATGAGTATGAGGCAGGGAGAGACCAGGGAGACCAGGTAGATGAGGGGTTAAGGCAGAGGGAGGCAGTAGAATATCCAGGTGAATGAGTATGGGGCAGGGAGAGAGAGACCAGGCAGATAGGGACAGGAACATGGCTAGAGAAAGAGTAACACGGTAGAATAACTAGACAGGCTCACACAGGGCACGAGGGGAGACTATAACACGCAGCATGGGAAGCCCAGCTGCGGGTTTAAATGAGGAAGAGCCTCCCGCCCTGATCAGCTGGAAGTCGCACTGAGCGGCAACCAATGAGGAGGCTAGCCCCGCTCTTGCCAGGCATCTGTAAGAGCGGGGCTGCGTCCCATAGCTAGGACGCAGGCCGAAACAGGAAGGGCGCAAAGGGGACGGGGGTGAGACACTACCACCTCGGCTAACAGTCACCCGCCGCTCTATCTTTAATACTTCTCTCTCTTTCCATGTCTTCTTTTCCCATACCTGATTACATACCTATCATAAAACTTTACTGCTTATTCCCATATGTTGTTTCTGTTGGGTACACTTTGCAGCGAGCAGATTGCCTTCTACCTACACTAGCCTCTCCTCTCTCTTTGTGTTATGTTTGTTGATATCTATATATGCCTATATTGTTGATGTAGCAGAGGATGTGTCTCCTTTTATCCCTCTCTACTGATATGATGTACCTGTTGCCTACTTATAAATAAATCATAAAAAAAATGAATTGTTGGTAGTAATAATAATAATAATAATAATAATATAGTGATGTGTGAAAGAAACTGAAGTGTTTTTAATTGTTTGTTAAATATACATTTGTTTTAAAACTAATACTCATTTAAAAAGGGTTTGTCTTTGTGTCCTTCCTTAGTTCAAAGTTTATATTGCTTACATAGAAATAAAGGTAATTTGTTGTGCAATAAAGGAGCACTTTAAAAGAAACATCACTGTAACTTAATTCATTTAATTTAGTTTACTTTCATTCATTCATTGCTTTGTACCTTTTGTATTTGGAAATGCATGTTTTAACTTCTCCATGATGTCTTCTAAACACAAGCCAACTTCTTTTGATCGATCTCCCATATCATCTGCAAGAATCAGAGTGAGATCTGTAGTTAAGCTAGGTAGACATGGTAAGATAAATTGTATCCAATCGAAAGATTTTTCAAGAGTTGGCAAAACCATGGTGAATTGCAGGGGGGGGGTAAAATAAAGGTCAGTGTTTGCATGCATGGAGAATACTTTATTGTTGCATGTTGCACACAGATACTGACCAGCGTTACTGTTACACTGTTATTAGACTTGTGCTAGGAAACATCACCTCTCAACTCTAATACTGACTGCAATTAATTCAATGTGACTCCCCTGCATTTCAACATGGTTATGCCCACTCTTGAAAAATCTTTCGATTGGATTAATCTTACTGTGTGTATCAAGCTTTACACACACATGTAAAACCTGAGACTGAAGGTATCATCAATCTCCTGATTGATTTGGGTGAAAGAGATATATGGTTGTTAAGATGATGATGATTAAGGTGATATTATTTTTTGGTGGGGAAATTGACTGTGACAGGAAATATAATTAATCCACCCACAAATTCAGAAATACAATCTACAGACTAAGAGGATGTATATATTACCTGCATTGCAGTTTAATGGTGATTAAATTTGGAGGGAGAAAGCATTGATACTGACAGGGCTTGAACAATTTTGGCATAAGGTCCAAATTCCTATTCAACAGTTCTCAAACTGAGGGTCGGCCCAAGAGAGGGTCGCACTCATGTCAGATTGGGGTCGTGACTCCCTCAAAGAGACCACTGCCCAGCTGCAGGGTGCCACTGTGAAACATGCATACATTAGGTGATTGGCAGCCCGCAACCGCCTAACCTGCTACCCTGAACTAAGTGGAACTTAATACTAACCAATCTGGGGTTTAACTTTCACTAACCAATAGCAGGCATTTTCACATCACTTTAGTTTTGCAGCGATGTGGTGGCTGGGGCCCTGTGATATCAAGCCAAGTGAGCTGCAGCGCCTGAGTCTTGTGTTGATTTAGATCGAGTGCACTACCGAGTGCATACCAGGTGAGGAGTGGAGGGCAGAAATCTTGCTGCTTCAAGGTTATACTATCATGCAATGTCTGGTCTGTCTGTGACCTTCCACCTTGCCTCCTGTTCCATCTTCACATTCATTTGTTGCGTAGGATTGTCAGTTTTCATGATGCACAAATAATGCAGTGTTCAAAGGGTTAAAGGTGACTGTTAATCCCATTTTAGACCCCAAAATTAACCTCATAAAGCTGTAGTTTGGTACAAAACATAAACTTACCGCTGTTTAAAATTATCTGATTTTATTAGTGAAAATATCACTGAATCTTTATTTTTTTAAAGTGTGAGATTTGGAAGGAGGGGGAGGGGCTTGCGGAGCGCGGCACGCATGGCGTGAGCCAAGCGCCTAAAGGAGCTCTCCACGCCTGGGATCCCTCCACCTCCACCGTTGTCTTTCCTGCCGAGGGAGTTGTGTGGTGATCGGGGTTTGATGGCGCGGCTGCTTGGGTCCGATGCGTGAGGAAGCGGAGATCGGGAGTGCACGTGGGCACGCTGGAGCTGACGAGCATGCCGCCTCAGTGTTGCTGTGTATGCCGGGGTCTGGAGCGTTCGATCATGGTGGAAGTGGAGGCAGCGTGCCCCGGTGGAGTCAGATGGGGACTCTGTGAGAACGAACCGAGAGGGATGGCTTCAGCGCCTCCATAAGTCAATAAAGACCCAAGGCTTGATTGATCTGAAACGGTAACTAGCAGATGCTTGAAACCATCTTTTGAGAGCTTTAGGACCAGCTCTCTCTGTTTGAACATTTAATTTTACTTATTGATTAATTTGCCAGTGGATAAAGCTGGGAGCCTGAGGAGTACTTGAGTGATACTGCCCTCTATGGTGCCATTTAATGCAGAGATTAAGCTGGATGGACAATTGATTGCGCATAATTATGTGCTGGCATAAATGGTGAACTAGCAAGTCTAATACCTATTGATCACTCTATAGCTTAACAGTGGACATCCACAAGGCTTTTTATTGGAAAGTGCATGAGCTCTGATGATTTCGGCTGTGGTATTAGTTAAGCTTGTTAGAAGAGATTAATAGGAGCTTAAGAGTAATACACTACACGAAGCAACGTATGGACTGAAAGAATAACAACTTTGATAATTACTCTCTGGGTACAAAGGTATCTCACTTGATTTGTAAGATTGCCTGATAACAATTTGGATTCAAAACTATAAGTTTCAAAGTGGCGCCTGATTCAGTCGATGGAAAAAGGAATTACATCTGCCTATATAAATGACTGATATTTACCGGGAACTTGATGATCTATTATATGATACAAAAGGGAGGGGAGAGGAGAGGAGGAGTAAAGAGAAAAAAAACTGATACGGATAATTGTCAACCAAATCCGGGGTTGCTGGAGACGCTATTAGATTATCCAGCAGCCTAGAGGGGAGAAAGTTGGATAAGAGGTTTATGTCTTAATCGTGCTGTATGCGCTTTTCATGCTGGGGTACTGAATGCCAAAGTATAATTGATATACAGTTTGGTTGGTTTTTTTTTTTTTTCTTTTCTTCTTATTTCCATAAGTATTATAAATGCTGGGCACCTGTTAAATGTAAAGGATATCAAGAGTTGCACAACTGATTGAATTTTCGCTTGCTTGAAAGTTTATAACTTTTTAAAACTGGAATAATTTCTGTCTATTTGCAAGCTTGAAAAACTGTTGAACACTTGAAAGTCAATTAATGGGGTATCAACAAAGTATTGTGGACTATTTGACAAGCATTTGGGGGAAAAAAGAAAAAATATATATATCTCGCTAAGTTACCTATCAGGTTATGAATGAGAGGGCCAGACTCTGATCATAGTGGCATACTATCCAGATAGCGGGTTAATAACTGCTGGCTACTCGACAGCCAACTCATGGGTTTCCAGAAATATTGTACAAAGGTATAACTTTTGCTTATTCGTAAGTCTAATAATTGTCAGTTACTTGAAAGATAACTCATGGGATATTAACAAATAACTGTATAGCTGTCAGAATCTATGGGTTGCCTGTAAATAATTGTTGACTATCTGGTTGGCAATGTAAGGAATACTGAGTGCACGGCTAAGCTATACATCAGGCTATGCATATGAGGGTTTGACCCCGAGTATAAGGGCATATGATTTAGATAACAGGCTTAACAATCATGATATTATGAACTTATAATGATTGGTGCATAACAGATTGGTGCAATATTGTGTTTGACTTGGAGGCTCCTAACTGTTGGTTATAGGACAACTGAGAGCGAGATAAGCCACCCCTTGAATGCAAAAGGGATAACCTGGGGGGAATACATTGTAATATACTTAGAATCCAGACTGTTGTAGATGCCAGGAGAAATTGGTAAACTGTTGAGCAATCCTATGTGGCAGTGAAGTTCGCCTGTTGATAGGTTGACAATCAGTGGCCAATCGATAAATAGGCTCAGTGGCGGCTAGATCAACTTTGTGCAGAGTTTTTTTTTTTTTTTAATTATTATTATTTATCTATGGTATAAATAAGAATGGGGAAGGCTGACAAGGTGGCTGCTGCCGCAGCAGCCAAACTGGAACGCTTTAATAGGTCTGCGAATACTGGGGCACAGGGGGGCTCACAGTCTACCAGGAAATCATTGCAGCTGGATGTGTCGCAGGATCTGGAGCCTGAGCCTCCTTCACTTCAACATATTCTACAGGCAATTACTCAATCAGAGCACCGGGTTGCTATGAAGGTGGATGAGGTTCAGGCTGCGGTTTCCATGGTGCGACAAGATATACAGAAGATCTCTGAAAGATTGGATGATGCGGAGTCGCGTATCTCCTACTTGGAGGATAAAGTGGCCCCACTGGTTGACAAGGTGGATAGGTTAAGTGTCCAGATAAAGGAATGTANTTCTAAAGTAACTGATTTGGAGGGAAGNCTCCGCNGAAACAATGTCAGATTTATAGGCNTNCCAGAAAATGAGGAAGGGCAATCTCCGGAAAATTTTTTAGAGGAATTATTGTATAAGTATCTTGGAAAAGAGAATTTTACAGCACAATTTGCGATAGAAAGAGCCCACCGTATCACTTCTCAAAATAAGCAGGCGGGTGGCTCGCCTCGAACGTTAATTGCCCGTTTTTTGCACTTTAAGGATAGAGATGCGGTATTACGGATGATGCGCCTGAAAGGTCCCATTAAAGTGGACTCTAACTCTGTGACAGCTTATCCNGATTATGCATGGGAAGTTCAAAAAAGCATGTTATTGTATACTGCCATGTTTATTTGTATGAAAATGTTTGCTCTTCTTCTGCTTATCCGTTTACAGACCATACTGTTATGGCTTAGGCATACTTTCTGCTGCCTCATATTTGTACATTGTTTTTTATATTCTCCTGTCTCGGTACATGATACATCCTTTGCCGTTTTATTTTTTGTCATCCTGTATGCTCCTGTTTTCTCAGTCTAGTAGTGCTGTTTGGTTCTGGTGTGTTTTTTTTTGTCTGCTGGGGGTTTTCTTTTTTTGCTGTGAGCGGTGTCATCTGGGATGGCTCCCACTCCTTTGTATTGTTTACTTGTTGAAAAAAAATCAATAAAATAAAAAAAAAATCTTCACTAAAATTCTAGCTTACCGTGTCAAACTAGTTCTGCCATCGGTAAGCCCCGGAAGCGGGAGCTCCTACTTTTTCTGATGGTACTGGTTAGCACAGTGAAGAAGGTGATCGATAACTTGACTGCATATACCTCTGATTTTCACTCCATTTGTAGCTCTGGCCTGCATACTTTATATGTTTTTATTTTAATTAAATGAGTTTTTATTGATTTTCATTTTAACACAAACACACATAAAAACAAGCGAAAACCAGAGAAATTGCTCATGAGCAAGGGACGAATTAACTAGACGAATCCAGTCACCAATCAATGGAGTGTCAGAGGCAAGCCACTTGCGGGCAAGACACGTCTTAGCCCAGGCACACAGGAACAGACAGTAGCATTGAGAGGCGCAGGCCAAATCAGGTGGAAGAAGTCACAGCCAGGGCCACCACACTTAGGGCACTGCAGCTCACCCGCTGAATTAAATTTGGCCATACGGACAGAGGTGAGGTACGCCCGCGCGCTAGAAGTCAGACCATGAGAGCTGCTGAGCAAGGTCTCCCACTCATCGTCATACAGTGGACCAAGGTCCCCCTCCCAAGACAGTCTCAGCTTAACTAGACCACTCCCAGACATCGCAGATCAGTGATGTATATTGATATGATGATATGATGTATATTGTAAACATTAACTCAACTTTGGGTGAACTGGTCTGTTTTCCGTTAATCGTTTTACGACAGGATAGCTGGGAGAACATGTTTGTTTGTCTATCGTAAAGTCTGTAGGGAACTAAGATAAAACAAAACTCTACTTCCATGGCTAAGTGGCTCCTGAAGAGGGTGTAGGGTTGGTAGGGGGATAAGAATGAACTGTGAGGGAAAGAAGTGTCACAATTGTGGGATTTTCTCAGAGAAGGATTGGACCTGTAATTTCTGCTAGTCCCAGGCCAGGAGTGTAAGTGTAAGACTTCTGTATCTCTCCCTTTTTATTTCGATAAGCTGTTGCATATTATGTCCTTTGGGTTATCCTTTTTGTATTAAGCACTGTGATTCTTTTTCATATTAAATATCAATTAATAAATTCCTGTCTCTGTGTTCTTATGGATTAACGTGCCGAATAGCTTGGTGTATAAGCGCTACATAGTTGTAACAGGAGAGGTCATATTGNGTTTATGATAATTCTGGTACTGGGTAATTGTGTGGTGTTAGGGTAAGGGAGGAACCGAAGGCCTCCAGAGATAGTGTGCGCATTGTCCGAATGAACCTTGGTGGTGGCAGATTCCAATACAAGTATTAGGTGAGGTAACAAGGGGAGGTAATCAGGGTATAACAGACTAGGTGACTGTCAGGATTAACTTCTTGCATCAGTTATAAGTCACAAAGTCTCAGGTGAGATTGTGGACGTGACAACGTTGTTAGCAAAGACGTGGTAAAAGGTGTCAATCTCATACGAACGCCATAGGGAGCAGCTGGGGAGCGCCTGCAACTCGGGTTCAGGATTCGAAAATCAGGGTTTTGCCACAGTGGAGTGGATGGGTCCACGCCGGAGCCCGCCAAGTGGGAAGTAGCCCAGCGCCACACCAGCTGAGCCTGTAATATAATGGGGGCAGAGTGTTTGGGGTAGCAACCAGTTAGGAGGGCCTGAGCAGGTGTGTGACCCAGACCCGTCTGCTCCTCCAGTGAAGGTCACTATGGGGAGAATCAGTGATCCACTCAAGTAGGTGTGTCAGCTGTGCTGCCACGTAATAGTAGTGAAAATCCAGAAACCCATACCATCACCTTGGATCGAGTCAGAGCAAGCCTGTTTATGCGTGCACGTCCACCCCCCCATACATAGGTGAACAGCAGGGAGTTAAGCTTCTGAAAGAAGTTCCGGGGAACAGGGATGGGAGAGTGCTGGAGAACATATAGGATCCTCGGCTGAATCGACATTTTAAGCAAATTCACCCTGCCGAAAACTGAAAGGGGAAGCCTGGCCCAAGTACGTAGTTTAACCAGCAGATTGTTAAACTACAGAGCAAAGGAGACAAGTTCAGGTCGCAAAATTCCCCCATTTGTTGGAAACCTCTATACCCAAGTATTTAAATTTGGTGCATCCATAGGAAGGGAGAGTGAGGGAGTCGGGATGTTGCCCCTAAGAGGGAGCACAGAGGACTTGGTCCAATTAATAAGCAAACTGGAGAATCTACCAAATTCAGTAACCACATGGAGGACAGTATCCAAGGAGACTCCAGCATCCGAGAGGAACAGCAATAAATCATCAGCTTTTTTTTTTTTTTTTCTTTTACCCTATTTTATATTATCACATTTGGTCATATAATATACACATAGAGTGAATATACTAATTATTTTTATGTTAAAGAGCACACATTATTGGATTAGGGGTTTTAGCACATAGATTTTATTAATATTTTTTATAAATATTTAATATAATTAATACCTTTAGGCACTTCTATTATTTAATAATTTAATTAATTTTTGAACATGATTGACAATACGGGCACTGTATGACATAATTTAATTTTATAAATATTTTTTTTTTTCTTTCTTGAAGTTATTGAGCTACATAAATTCTTTATGATTTTTTCATTATTTATTTATGACCTCTTAATACGAGGATGTCATTATTATAATTTATTTGAGTATGGTAATTATAGACAATCTAATGCATTTAATTTGAATAATTGAATGTATTCCATAATTTTTTATTTATTTATTTTCACTCATCTTTATTATTAGAGTGTAACAGACTCTGGTAGTAGAAATAAGGTAGTAAGATCATTGCCCCCATAAAGAGGAATAGATTCATAAATCAGAAAGGAGGACGGCATCCATAGATATAGACAATAAGAGGGAAAATGGCCGCCCGCATGGAGGAATCAGGGAGAATAACAAAGATGGCCGATTGCTTTACATGAAGAGGACGGAGATGCGATCACGTGGCTTGACTCGGCACTCGGCAAACTCCGATGATAGACGAAGATACCCTCGTGACGATCGCTTACGAAGAGGAGATCACGTGCCGGAGCCTGACGCTAGGCTGGCATCCATGACATACATTCTAGGATTGGCTGCAATGACAAGGAAGCTTTGGATTGGATAAAAGAAAGGGGTCCCCTCATTGGAAGATGAGGGGTATAAATATGACCTCAATTGATAGCGACGGANATGCCTCGACAAAGCCAATAGGGCGAAACGTACGTTGGCACTAGGCCAATGGCACGAGTCTATATATCATTTATATTATCATTACTTGAAGTCCCTCTACTATGAATATTTATTTAATTATCTACTCATGAGATTATCACTAACAGGGAATCTAGTTAGGTGAAGTCTCTATTTACTAGCCCTCCATCTGATCTTTTTATTAGCACTTATAATATCTGAGTACTGTCAGTTTAGCACTATTAGCACCTTCTTTCTGGTCTAAAGACCCAGTATCTATAATAGTCCAGTGCTGTCATATTAGCACTACTAGCACTTTCTTATGATTTGACGGCCAATACACTGTGAGCACTGACACTTTTAGTTTAATTATTGCTGCTATCAAATGTGCATGCATATTGTATAATAAGCTGGAAGCACGAACACTTTTGAGTTATACAGACATCCACATTACATGATAAGCTGTGTCTGTCAAGCACTGGCACTTTTTGAATGCTGCTATAATTTACACACTAGCACTTTCTATTATAGGATCATTAATCTAATAGTGATATTTAACTGCTGCTAAATTATAGACATCTACAGGCTATATATGTGTGAAGACACATATTGGAGGTCAGAATTAATTGTTAGCACCAGCACCTTACTATTTGGAACAAGTGAATGTAATAAATATACGAGCACTTTATATTGAAACTGCTGCTAAGAGTGGAGGCTGGAGGGTCAAAAATTCAAGCAGAAAAACGAATAATTAGATTAAAGACTGAACCTAGTAGCCATTTACGCCTTTTTCTGTTTTTAAATCACTGATTTTCTATCTTTTCACATCTTCATTATTTTTTAATATTTCGCTCCATTTATATTTAAATAAATCTCCTACTATTTTAATAGCGACAATAAAGAGGTTATGTTTTAACTTTTACATTCAGGGTGTGGATATTTATTATTGTAGTGCATCAGTTTAAGGGAACCACCTTTTTTTCTTCTTGTTTTGTGTATAAATCATCTGCATACAGAGCGACCCTCTCCTCCCCCCCGAATCCAGCTATGTGCGGATGATCCCTGATTAGGCAGGCCAGGGGCTCAATCACCAGAGCAAATAAGGCCGGGGACAGAGGGCAGCCCTGCCTCGTACCCCTCCCCGGAAGAATGTAATCGGAAAGGTACCCATTAACGCAGGCCCGGGCCGAAGACGCTGAGTACAGCAACCGAACCCATGCAATAAAGGAGTCCCCAAGCCCCATCCTGCCCAGCACCGACCATAGATACCCCCACTCCACGGAATCAAATGCTTTAGCAGCATCCAGGGATACAAGAACTCCATCCTCGCCTCCCGGAAGCCTCAACTGGACTTGAGTGAAAAGTCTGTGCAGATTAATGCAGGTAGATTTCTTAGGCATTAAGCCTGTTTGGTCAGGATGAACCAGTTCCTCAATAATTTGGTTAAGACGGGAAATAAGGATCTTAGCAACAATTTTGACATCCGTGGAGAGGAGAGAGATCGGGCGGTAGTATTCAGGGGCAAGGGGATTCTTGCCAGGTTTAAGCAGGACGATAATAAGCTCCTCCTGCATAGAAAGGGGGAGAGAACCCGCAAAAAGATCAAGTAAGCGAGGGACAAAGAAATCTCTGTGGGTCTTACACACCTCAATGGGTAGACTGTCAACCCCCGGGGCCTTCTTGGAAGGAAAAGAGGAGATGGATTCATCAATCTCCTCCCGGGTAAAGGGGGAATTAAGGAACATTTGGCTGTCAGCAGACAGGTATGGGAGAGAAATGGTATCAAGGTAGTCGGACAACTCAGCTGCACTAACCTGCAATTTGGAAGAGTACAGGGCGCGAATATATTGTCCGAACAACGCAGCAATTTCTGGAATGGAGGATCTCAACTCCCCTGTGGCATCTGATAGTAGTCACCATAGTAGCCACATGATCGCCATGAGCCAGATGCACCAGATAGCTGCCACATTTATCCGAATGCCCGTACCATGAATGGGAGAGAAATAACTTGCGCTTGGACTTGTCTAATAAATAGTCAGTGCAGAGATGCTGAGCCGTCAGCCACGCAATACGATCATCAGAGGACCTCCCGTTGCATGTAAAGTCTCTTAAATTTAGTAATACAGGCAATATAGGAGCCCTGAAGATATGCCTTAAAGGCATCCCAAATCACTAAGGGAGAAGAGACCTCCGGCCCATCATGCAGATCAAAGAAAACCGCCAAATCAGCCACCAGCTCAGCGTCCGCACCCAGCAAAGTCAGCCAAAAGGAGTCCAACTGTAGACCACTGGGAGAATGCACATCCCACCTCACCTGCTGAGGGGAGTGGTCGGACACCCCCCGGGGCAAGTATTGTACATCAGCAACCCGCCGCACATGACCAGTGAGACCAGTGCCATATCTATCCTGGAGAAGGCATGGTGAGATGAGGAGTAACTGTGTGTTAGCAGGGTTCCTAGGTCTCCAAACGTCAACCAGGCCCAGCTCCCGAACAATGTGCCGTAAAGAGGAGGAGCGGGGCGGAGCCAGCGATCAAGCACAGGGTCCAATACAGCATTAAAATCTCCAATACATAGTGACGGGACAGATGGAAATTGGGCAATAAATTCCAGCAGGCGCTGTAGAACCACCGGGGAAAAGGGCGGAGGGACATAGATTGCTGCAATAATTAAAGGAGAGAAATAGAAAGAGTCGTGCAGAAAAACAAAATGGCCCTGGGGGTCAAAAGCACTTTAATGAGCCGGAAACACACTCTCCTGTGCACTAACACAGAGACACCTCCTGGAATGCGTGGAGAAAGGGACGTGAAAGACATGCCCTACCCACGGCCTTTTAAGAGCCAACAGTTTATTGCCATCCAGCATGAGTTTCCAAGAAACAGGTGACACCTCAATTATATTTCTTGATCTGACGAAGCACCAACGACCGCTTGACCTGGTCGTTGAGGCCCCGAACATTCCAGCTAAGAACGGAAAATGGGGAAGCAGCGACTGACCTATTCGCCTTTACACACAGAGACAGAAAGGGTACGGAGATGCACACTACAAAAAGAAAGAGACAGAAACAGCTGACAGAGAATAGATCCGGGAAACGGAGGTGACTACCTCAGCAGGAGAAGCCAGGAGAACAGGAGTGACATAGTAATAATCAGTGCAACGGTCAGTGCTGGTCCAAACACATTTAGCAAGAAGAAAAAACTAATCCACAAAAACAAGCATGCTTTATATGTTTATAGATGCTCAACTCTCCCTGATATAGAATATGGTGTGGAAGGTTTTTATTTTTAGAAATGGGACTCGTATGTCACTTTGCTGGTCTCCACAACTCAAGCACATATTTATGCACTTTTTGAAATCGCAATCCTCGACTCCCCTCTTGCTAAATATCATGGCCGGATAGGCTACCCCAGTGCATAAGGTCCCTCTTCCCCCCCCTACCCAATGTCCCCCCTTCTATTGTGTGTGTTTTTTTTATTCTTCTCTCCTATCTCCCTCTCTTCCCCAACCCACTCTGTTTTCCGTGTTTTTACAAACAGTTGCACTAATCCTGCCCAGGTTTATACTCTGTATAAGATTCTTACTGCAGCTTTTTATGAGCCTGTTTTGCATCTTGTTTTCCCAAACCAACATAGGCATTGGAATAGGGATGGCAAGGGGCCAATTGCCCCCTCCTCCCCAAATATGAGGAAGTTGCAGCCAACAAATCTCCAGGGAGAACCTATTTCAAGTAAGAGTCCTGCAGAATAATGAGAGAGGGGGCGTACACACGCAGGACTGAAGGTTGAGGAGTTAAGTCAGGAATCTGTCCCCAGTGTAAATCACTGGCGGCAGGTTCCTGACTAAACTCCTCAATCTTCAGCTTCACTTGTTTTTGCCCTCTCTCCTTTCCCTCCTCCCCGATAGCTGAAGCGACCTGACCTAAGGTCACGTGTCTATGTCATCTAATTTATCATTGAGAAGATCGCAGCACCTAGACTGCAGCAAGTAGGTTTTTGTTTGTTGTTTTTTTTTTAAGTTTTATTGTCTGTGGTTTTTGTTGCACCTGGGGGTGCTAAAACAATGCATTACTATTTCCTCAATAAACAGATCAGTGGTCGAAGTGGAAATTTAGAAGTGGGGGTATGGGCATTCAGAAGTGGCGGTATGGAAACAATCCATTACAACAGTGGGAGAAGTGCTGATATGTCATACCCCCATATACCCCCCCCCCCACACACACACACACTTCGAGCCCTTAAACAGATTATAAAAAAAGCAGGTATTTATTTGTGAGGTATGAGCTCTGTACCTGCAGCTTCAGTGTCTGGAGTTCCGTTTTGGTCCACAGGGCACTTGCTCTCAGAATCTGGACAGGATGGAGATGAAGACACTTTTCCATCATCAGTGCTCGGCTGGAAAAACCACAATTACACCAAATAAGAGCTTCAGATAATTTATGATTTTAGTCTTTAACAAGCCAGAGTAAACTAGACTATTAGTTTCTTGCTGTATTTAGAGAAAAACTTAATACAAAATCAGTACAAGCTGAAATCAACATTTGTTCCATGAGGGCAATCATCAGGTTTACAGGGCTGAGGTTACTTGCTAATAATGTAGCACCTATGCTGCTGTTGCTTATATAGATAGGTTTAAAAAGCACAAACATAATAAATGATACCAGATTACTTTGTGCCCTCAGGTCCAAATATGATATATGTAAACTGAGAAATTCTACAGTTTTTTTTTATTTTGCTTGATGTTAAAATAAATTTAGCTGGAAATAGGTCCCTACTATCACACTGGAGTTTTCTTTCCAGAGATATTTAATGCTGGTGATAACCTATATTTTAGGGGGTTCTGCCTGCATGAAATATGGCACAGATGGAGTTAGTAGATAAACACTAAAGAAAATATGTCTGCCACAGGAATGATAAAGACTTTAAAACATAATAATACTATTAAAAGAATCTCTAAATCTTATATGTAAATTCTTTTAGAACATTATTATAACAGTCATAATGTCAAGTATTAAACCTATTACAAACACCAAATAATGCTGATACAGTTTATTTTACAGTTCTATTCCACACCTGTAGTAGTAGCTCTCTGAGTCGATGTAGCTGGGATTCAAGCTGCTTATTGTGATCTTCCAATATTTGCATCCGTGTTTCTAAGCGGTTTTTGTGATGCCGGAGGATTCTTGCTTCACTTAACAATTCCTCACTTTGTATATCACCACTGCCCCCAGAATCTGGAGACACTTCTCCAAGTATGGCGCCCACTCCAGCCTCCGCATGCTGCCACTTTAGTCGCTTAAGCTCCCCCTGAAGAATTCTGTATGTATAAAACACTGATTAAATGTCCAATAACATATCTAGCATGTTCTTGTATGTTCCTGAAAGTATGGGTTAATCATATATTTATCAACAAACAATTATAGACAATAAAGTAGGGTTCACACTAGAAAGAGTACCATAAGATATGCTTCCAATTACGATAAGAATGTGTTCTAAAATCTTTTCAGTGTGCAGCAGACCAATGAAGCAAAGGCTTCTGGGCTATATTTTTGGTAGTATTAACAATCTTTAAAAACAGACAGCATGGTGTAGTGGAGCACTCTGCAGTTGACTGGGAACCCATTAATTTGAAAAACCTCAGTCTGTACCTCTGTGGAAAGGGAGTGGAGGAGAGGAGGAAAAAAAAAAAAACAAGATGAACTGCATAGAGGATCCTGATCAAGCATTGGAGACAGCGGGAGTGCCACCCTAAGACCACAAACTGGTGCTGTAGGTGACATGACCCCATTGGCTAAGGATAAAAGTAATTTTCTGGTGTGGCAACATGTGACCTTGCCAACAGTGGAGTTAAAGCAGCCTCAGGACTCCTATCAGGAGTGTATGGAGGTTTTCCAGAGAACAGTTGAGGTCCCAGAGGGCGGGGGGCCCTGTGTACAACGGTACCTGTCCAAGGTAGAGGTGCAACCAGGCAGTCCAAGTTACTTTGCCTCAACAGTTCAGGTCAGCCCTCCTCGCATTCTGTCAGTCATTGGAGACGGCAACAATCGAGAAATGTAGAGAGCAGCAGTTCACCTTTAACAAGTGTTCTGGAGTGACGTGTCCGTGGCTGAGTCCGTGGCTGAAGTGCCTTGGTTCAAATAGCTGGAACCAGAGGCTCTGAATGGGGAGACTATGAGAAACTGTTACACTCCTCTACAGCTTGGGCAGGTAAGGGACTGGAAGTTAGCTTCTCCACCTGTGACTCTTGCCCCAAGAGTACTTGCGCCAAAAGTCTGGATGGAGGCCCAGTAAACAAGTGGCCAAGCTGTCCTTATTTGCTATGCTTATGTCATTATTTTGTCATGTGTGCACTTGAAATGTAAATGCACCTGTCGGTCTTATTTCCTAAGTATTGCAGGTATAATGGCTGGTCCCAAAATAAAAATAAATGGAATGGCTAATATGTGATTTCTTTGGCACTATAGGGAAGAGATTCTACTTCTGTGAGGGAGCGGCAGTTGGAGGAGTATACTCAGTTTGAGGAAGGGAGACCCATCTTTATCAGTGTGAAGCTGGGCCCCTGATATAACTTGCTTAAGACTTATGCCTTTCGAAGAAGAGAGGGGTTGCGATCTCCTGCCGCATACAGCTAGTGACTGCAAAATGTAAAAGAACCAAAAATGAAGCTGATGCACATTATACTTTATGTCCCTGCTGCAAAAAATGGCCAAAATTTGTACAAATCTGGATACAATTTTGATAATAGGTAAGATAATATATACCTATAGGTACAATGTTTTGTATCATGGCTTGTATATTTTTGCACTGTGCATGGTCAGTAAACAATTGTATGCATACCGGGCAATTCAGGGTAAAATGAACCCACCATATTAAAGGGGTCATACAGTAAAGAGATCTAGTGTACACTCAGTGTACACTCAAAAAGTTAGAGTCATATTATGGGTGATAAGAATATAGAGCTATATTATAAGGATAATATATTATTTATTTTATGTATTAACTGTTTTTTATATAGCGCCATCGGATTAAGTAGCACTTTACAATTTCAAAAATTAATATTATTGAATATTGTATTTCCTCAATGTATCTAGAGCTTTAATAATAAACTTTCCATTTATGAAATGCATGTATAAAAAGGTGCATAAAAAGGTACCATAGGCTAATATTATTTAAAGAATCAGGCCAATATTTTTTCCACAAATATATGCTTGGTTGTTCATGTGTAGGATAATTGGGTAATTGATTCCCTGCATTCCACAGACTTGAAGAATTACTTTTTTCTCTTTGTTCTGATCACTCAGATGATGAGTATAAGAATAAATAAATGGAAAAACACTTTCCTACTCTATTTCTTGCAAAATCAATGAAAAGCGTCTTTTTTCTCCCCTTTTTCGCGATCACTGGAATAATCTTCCTCGCTTGTTAAGATCCTCCACTCTCCAAACTCCAAACAAAGTACTCCCTTAAAACCCATTTATTAAGACAAGCTTACCATATTCCTCAACCTACTTAACATGTTCTACTTTTCTTATAATTATTCACCAACAATTTCTGCTACTAACACTGCTATGTGACTGGATCACACAGAGCACTGAGCATTTTACCTAACAACCTGGCTGGTCCATCCATTGTATAATAATAGCACTTACCCCTATGTATCAATCCTAATATCCTATAGAATGTAAGCTTGCGAACAGGGCCCTCTTCCCCACCCATTCTGTCTGTTACCACCTAGTCATGCCTTGATTGTTCAGATTGTAAAGCGCTGCATAATCTAGCTACATAAACTATATAAAACCTGTATAAAAATAAATAAATAAATCTCTGTCAGAGAAAGACTTGGTTACAATTGAAACTACTTAATGGAAAAGGATAGAGAATCCTCTGGTATTGACCATATGTGTGAGGACTGTAAAATCCTACTGAAGTGGTGATTGGGCCCTTTATATGACACACTGTTCAGATTGCGGTTTATTGATATTTTACATTTACTGTGCATTCTGCTGTGTGTTTAACGCTATGGGGAGTTTCCATTGTAATATTATTTTGACATTTGTTTAGGGTTAAAGTAACCCCTGGGTCTCCCACAAGCAACACACTTCCCATGTGCCAATTATATATATATATATATATATATATATATATATATATATATATATATATATATATATATATGTTATCAGGGGTGTAGCTAAAGGTCCGTGGGCCCAGGTGCAAAAGCTCAACTTGGGCCCCCTCCCCTCTTATAACAATTTAAAAAATTCAATCTGTTTACATTGTAATACAGCATGTACATTACGTTAATAGTTTAGGGGGTATATTTAATAAGCGGCGAGATTGCAGTGAGATTGGAAAGTGGGGAAATTGCCCATAGCAACCAATCAGATTCAAGCTCTCAGTTTCATTTTAACTCTGGAAAATGTGAACTGGAATCTGATTGGTTGCCATGGGCAACATCCCCATTTTTCAATCTCACTGCAATATATCCCTAGGACTTAAAAATACTAAAACATACAAAACTGAAGCTTTTAATTGCCATCATTGTTGGGATGATAGTGACCATATTAAGGACAAGGGACCAGATCCTGATTGCCTCACTCTACTAGCATTTACTATACTGCAGGAAAGGAAAGGAAAGGTAGATGGATTCTCTCGTGTGTATTCTGTTTTAGTCAGAGACCCATGTACACAATTATAATAAAGTTTTAGCAACACAGAAAGTTCCCATGAATCAGAATTGCGAATTTAATGGTTTTTGCCAAGCATAAAATTCTTTAAGGCAATACAGTGCAAATAGATAGATAGCAAAAAGCCCACAGTGCCATGTTGTCCCAATACTGTAAAAAAATAACATGGAGAAATGATTCTCAAAAGTGCCTGTTATTATATAATTGTATCTTACAGAAAAAATAGAGTAATAGAAATAATAATAACAACACTGTGCTTAATGAGTTAATGGAAAAATGGGCATTACATCAGACACCCCTTGCAGTCAAGGTACAGCACCTTCCTGCAATACTAGTCAGAGGGGCTATCACAGTCACTGACCCAAGCGCCTAGGATCCAGGAGCTGATCCAGAGTTATGGAGTAAGGGGAAAACAGGTGCAAATGTATACCAATGTAAAACCAAACATTGATCTGCAGGGGAGGAAAATATAAACAGTGTAAACAGAATTCAGATGTGAAGTTTCTGAGCTCAACTCTTTACATAAGATAAAGCTATGGAGATTTTTGAGCTCTTTATGCAAAAACAAAGTGAATTGTTTTCATGAAATTAAAATAAAATTTTTTGCACCCCTCACAGTGCAACTCTGGATCAGACCCCATGTGTCTTCTGCCTGTATGGTGGTTTCTCATTCATGAAGTAGTGATAACGCTCCGCTTGAAGCACACTTGCCTGAATAAGGGGTTAAGTGACTTGTGATGCAGAACGCTGGTGTGGTTCTGGAGGAGGGGTAATGGTGGTGATAACTCCAGTATAGCAGTGAGCTGTCTGGTCACCTCATCCCAGACACTGCTGCTAACTGATATGTATGTCCTCCCCCAAAAGTGAAAGCTGAGCTCAGTCCTACACTCTGATAGCAGCATGTCTGAAACACTACACACTGCATGCTGTATACACATTCCTCCTGACAGCCTGCAGTAAATTATTGTGTGATATATGGCCCCCCTGCTTTAAAGGCCTGGTCACACTTGCAACCGTTGCGACCCACATAGCTACGCCAATGTAGGTTATTAACATAAAAACAGCATATGTCATATGAACATGTTCTTTTTATTCACATGTATTGTCCTAATGTTTATTTAATGATGAACCAAGAATGTATGACATCATTGCACCAGATGATATCTGTTATTGTTCACCAGATAAATTTACTAAGCAGGGAGAATGAATAGTAGGGATGTTGTCTATAACAACCAATCATATTTGAGCTTACATTCTCCGGTATGTAAAACGAAACTGCGAGCTTCAATCTGATTTCTTGCTATGGGCAACATCCCCACTTTTTAATCTGGCTGCAATCTCCCTGTTTAAATTTAGGCCCAGGTCTCGCTGGACCCACTCTTGGCCCTCTTTTAATGGAATGTATTTTTTGTAGTCACACAACAGGCAAATATAAACTCTCAGCATGCTTGAGACATAGAAAATGACTCATAATTATTGGGCTAGTATATACTTTTACTTAAAAAGCTCATGAAAAGCTTGGGTCAGCCTTAACACACATAAATAAAATGAATGGTAGATTCCATATTCTAGTAATTTAATATGTCTAGTTATAGCAAATTTATGATCTAAGAGTAAATTAAAAATCTCTTAATAATAATTCATTTGAAACCTATAATAAGAAATTGAGTATGTGATTTGTACCTGTTCTCGTGCTCTAGCTGGCAGAGGATCTTTTCCAGCTCTCCCTGTTCTTCCTCTGGATTTAGGTTTCCTAAAGACTGTGAAGTGCTACATGGTTCGCGATCTGTAATAGGACTGGAATGGCGAAGGAGATACTGATCCTCATCACTAATAGAAGAAAAATACCATATTTGAGCAATCTATTTTTCCTGCAATAAAAGCTTTAGTATTCTTTTGATCAAGATGAAAACAACAGGTAAACTCCAGTTTCAAATTAACATGAGAAATTGTAAAAAGCATTTTTGTTCTGATGTAAATCTCTTACTTTGTTGCATACTTGTCTGAAAAGAGAGAATACCCAGATCCCAACATATCCTTATTTATAAGTTTAGTAAAACACTGCTTTTATTCCCCCTTCCCCTTCACACACACATAAAAAAAAAAGAAAAGAAAAACCAAGGGGTATTTTTAGGCGTGGGGGGTAGAAGTTGTTATATTTAGCACTTACATAAGTAGCATATAAACAGATTTTATACTGGTGTTGAAATGTGTGTTGCAAACTCATTCATTCCTTGTGAGCCTGCAAAGGACACAAGACCCCATAGGGCTGCAGTGTGATAAACTGCAGGCACGAGCACCTTGCAGGGCTTCAGGAAATCAAGGGGATAAGTGGTTGGGGGGAGGGATAATGGGAGGGATTGGTGTAGTGGGGATTGGATGCTAGAGGTCAGCTGGGGGGCAGTGTGGGAGGGGTTTAGGTGTTTATATATATATATATATATATATCAGGGTTGCCTACTTTTGCAAATGGATTTGAGGGAGATCGTGACAAGCGCTTCACAAAAGGGGTGTAACGTGTGCTGCCAAAGGGGTGTGTCCTGTGGATAGCTCCACCCATGGGTGTGTCTAGCTCTGCCATGAAAACTATTTCACAAAAAAAATAGCTGCATCAGTATTTATTGTTTCTTAAATTGTCAGTAAATACTCACTATTTATTGTGAATAGATGGAAATAGGAGAACCAGTAACTTCATTATCTGTATAGAAATAGGACACAATGTGTGATTTCTATCATCATAACACAATGTCTTCTTCAACTGAATGAGCATCAGGGAGATTATCCAGCACTTCAGGGAGTCAGGGAGATCACCCACTTTTCAGGGAGTCTCCCTGATATTCAGGGAGAGTTGGCAACCATGATATATATAGGGGTTTAGACAAGGTAGTGCAGCCATTTTGTTTCTGTTACAGGCAGGAGCAGGTTGTATTCGTTGCAGCTTTCTATCTGTCTTCGTTCTAATTCTTCTTCCTATCCCCTTCTTATTTGTCCCTGTTTGTCTGTCTGTGTCTTCTGTTGTCTGTCTTTTTCCTTATTTGTGGCTCTTATTTCCTCATACTTCTCCCCCTCTGCGCTGCGAGGTCCCCTTACCCCCCTCCATACTCCCTTCTCCCTCCTTCCCCTCCTCTTTCTCTCTCGATCACCTCACCTCTTTACCATTCCTCTGCCTCCTTGGTAGTGCTGAGATGTCTCGGCATTTGAGCAGTAGGGCTCTGCCGCTGCGTTTTCGCGTGGAGGAAGCCGGTACAGAAGCAGAGCAGGGGACCGAGCGGCGCTCGTGTGACATCACGCGTGCGCACGCGGCTTGGAGTTCTTCTGCGCGCAAGATGGCGGTCAAAGCTCCGGAGATTCCGACCGCGGAGCCAGAGATAAGGTGTGCGCCCGTTGAGCCGGCCACAAGTGCAGCCGGCGAGGTTTCAGCGGATGGGGCCGCTCCCAGCGCGGTTTCACCTGGCCCTTCTGTCATTCCTCCCACTCCTGCCACCGCAGCTGCCAGGCCTGCTGGACGGTAGAGGCAAGCTAAAGGTAGGCACATCACAGATGGGGAATCCTTGAGAGGGGTGATGGAGGGAGCATCCAGTGGGTCCCTTTTCTCTAGGGCTCCTTCTGATGGAGGATCTGTAGCTTCCTCTTGCCCATCCTCTGCGTCTGCCCTGCAGAGGCCTATGTCCCGCTCAGGTAAGGTGGCCAGGGGCAGTGCCACTGCCCTGTGGTCAGGGAAGGGGGCGCAGATATTTCCCATGGTTCCATGGGTGGGAGGGCAGATTTAGTACCTGACCGCACGGGGCACAGGCGGAGCATGGTAGGCCCCACAGGGCTGACATTACCCAGGCACCCGGTTCAGTTGGTCCTGGGGTAATGCCACCCATTAACCCATGGTTTTTCCCGGGGGGTGGGTTTTCCCAAACTATGTGGGCCCAAGGGGGCGGGGGGGCTGGGGTTTACACCTTTTACTTTTCCCCCTTTATGTCCACGCCTGGCGGTCAGGCCTTTAACTTTGCCATGTCTGGATCACCGGTGCAAACTACTCCCATTATACAAGCGGCAGCCGGTGGCTCCCTCTCTCCAGTGGGTCGAGGTGGTGGAGAGCTGGCCCATTCTCATATCCCGGTGCTTGCTAACATATCCTCCGGAGATCCGGTGACTTTCCCCGCGGTGGTGCGGCACCGCCTTTCCAGGGCCGGGGGCGTTGTTTCGCTTTTAATAACACCAGATGTACCAGGGGAGCTGGGTGCCGGTTCCGTCATTCCTGCATGCGGTGCGGGGGGGGTCATCCTGCCAAGGACTGGTGGGTCCCCCCTCCGTCAGCCTTCCGGCCTCAGGCTCGCCCACCTGGGCAAGGCGCCATCAACAATTAAATTGTCTTGTTTGCTTCCTTGGAGATTTATTGATGTCGCTCGTTTCCTAAGCGATGGGTTTCGTTTTGGTTTTTCACTGCCAACCGTTCGGCAGGTAAGTTCAGCGTTGACGCGCAATCTAGGTTCAGCGCGTAAGTTCCCGGATGGTCATGGACGAGTTGAAGAAAGGTAGGATTGCAGGTCCCTTCCAGGAACCGCCGTTGCAGCATTTGGTCATATCACCCGTCGGAGTGTTCCCTAAGAAGGTGCCGGGTAAGTTTAGGCTCATTCAGCATCTCTCCTTCCCGGAGGGGGAGTCGGTGAATGGCGCCATGGACCAGGACCAGTGTGGGGTCGTGTACCAGTCCTTCAGGGAGGCTTTGGGGATGGTGCACGCATGCGGCAGGGGTGCCCTTGGCTTTTACCTCTTCACCCTGACTCATTTAGGTTCATGGGTTTCTGAATGCCACAGGGTTTCTTTGTCGATCTCTGCCTGCCCATGGGTTGCGCCATCTCTTTTGCTTTCTTCAAGAGATTCAGCACGTTCCTGCACTGGTGTGTGCAACAGGGGTCCCCCGACCGCTTGTTGGCACACTACCTGGATGACTTCCTCTTCATTGGGCCAGCGGGCTCACCCGCCTGCGAGGAAGCTTTGGGGGCTGCCCAGTCCCTGTTCTGTCACTTTGGAGTTCCGGTGGCCAAAGACAAGGCCGAGGGACCCACCACACGCCTATCCTATATGGGCATAGAGATTGACACGGTCTCTGGTTTGTGCCTGCTTCACGAGGAGAAGGTCTATCAACTGCGTGGTGAGCTTGCGGAGGTGCAACGTCGAAGGAAGGTAATCCTGAAAAAGGTCCAAACTTTACTGGGCCTGCTTAACTTCGCTTGTTGGGTCATTCCGATTGGTAGAGTGTTCTGCAGGCATCTGCAGAGGGTGACGGCAGGTGTGAGGTGGTCGCATCACTTTGTGACCGTGTCTCGTGCCATTCGCGAGCATATGGACGCATGGATTTCTTTCCTGGAGGATTTCAACGGGAAGTGCATCTGGCAAGCCCCTGCGGCTTAGAGCATTGAGCTGGAGCTTCACACGGACGCCTCAGGGGCGGTAGGTTTCAGAGCTTTCTTCCAAGGTGAATGGTGCACCGAGTCGTGGCCAGCAACGTGGAGTGACGTAGGGCTGACGGCCAACCTGTTGGTGCTGGAGCTGTTCCCGATTGTCGTTGCTGTATAACTTTGGGCCCTGGCTTTGCAGGACCGGAGCATTGTTTTCTGGTGCGAAAATTTGGGGATAGTTCAAGCCATCAACGGGCAACACTCTTCTTCTCCCCCGGCCATCAGATTGCTGCATTACCTGGTGCTGCAATGCTTGCGGTACAACATCACTTTTCCCGCGCGGCATGTTCCGTGGGTTGCTAATAGGGTGGCGGATGCTCTGTCCAGGGGGAGTGGGCTAGGTTTCAACGGGTCGGGTGGCATGCCAGGTTCACTGCTCGAAAACAGATCAGCTAGGCAGGGGCCGCTTGGTATTCCTGCCTGCGCAATAGGACAAGGAGGAGTGTCCTGTTGGGTTGGCGCATGTCGATGGTCAGCCCCTGACCAAGTATCAGTTTTGTTTTGTCTTTAAGAAGTGCGTTTCGGCTATAGGCTTGGATGCAGGTTTGTACGGGACCCATTCTTTCCGGATAGGTGCCGTCACGTCCGCCGCCCTAGAGGGGAGATCACCTCGTGCCATCAAAGCTCTGGGGGGGTGGAGGTCTGGCGCTTATAAGAGGTATGTTTGACCGCGGCTAGCCGCTTCCCTTCGGGGGGCACGGGGGGATTTTCTCCATTTCTTTTACCTCTCAGTAAGGCCGGGGGCAGCCCCTGGTCTTGGGGGTTTACATAGGGAGTTTTTTTTCCTCGTTAGGTGCTGGCGGGCAGGGTCCTCCCTCCCTCTCCCTCCTCCTTCCCCTCCTCCTCATCATCCTTCCTTTTGTTTGCTGGTTAGTTTAGTTCTTGCTAGTGTTTAGATTGCTGGGTAGTCTGTTGTAGGTTGTCAGGTTTTAGTTTGCCTGGGGTTTCAGGTAAGTGGTTTCTTGGGTGGGGAGGTTGGGGGGCGGGGGGTTTGTGCGATGTCTTCTATGTAGCTGGGTAATTACTAGTCGGTTGTTTGTCATTCTCTCTAGGTTAGGTGCAGAGGTGGCGGAGTGCCTGGGTGGTCGGGCACTCCTTCGTCTATTGGGCTGGCAGACTGGCCGCGACGTATATCTCTGTGTCGCCCCTACCCGGTTGGACCGTCCGCTGGCTAGGCTATCGAGGGCTCAAGTGGAAGCTGCTTTGCCCCCTCCTGCTTCGGGCTACCAGGTCCTGCTGGGACTTGGAAATGTCGATGAAGCGGGTTGTTTGAGCCCTGGTGACGGACTACCCGCGGCTGTGGGTCTGTTGGTCCTGCATGGTCTCTAGGCTAGTGTGAAGAGGAGCTAAGGATATTCTTTGCATTGACAAGAAACGGAAGAAACTCAACTCGTCCATTGCTATGTTTCTTGTCAAGTCCGGTGGCTCTGACATCCCGCACCCAGACTTACGGCATGATTCTCCTGGTCTGTATCGGCCTGACGGGGTGCACTTGTCCGACGCAGGGAATATTTTATTCATTCAGGATTTGTTTCGGGCCTTAGGGGCTTTCTAGGTGGCGGGGCTCTAGAGCTGGAGGGCTCTCTCGCTGTGGCGGTAGCAGCTTTAGGGGTCAGCAGACAAGGTATAGCGCAAGTGGAGTTCCACAGGTGTGGTTGGTGTCGTGGTGGGCCGGTCTGAGAACAGCACAACCCTGAGGGCGGTAGCATCAACCTAAGCGGCTGGGCTCATAGGTGACCACCTTCCAGGTTCCGGGGTGGTCAAGGATGACGGGTTGAGTGCTGTCGTAGGACCGGCAAGAGGCGGGAGGCCAGAGCGGGGACTGGCCTCGTGACAGATGGTGTTAGTCTGCTGACCCCTTGGAGCGCGCTGCTAATGGGCCACCTAGTTCAAACTGGTTTAGGTTAATTTGTTTAGTTAATCAATTCAATCAATTAGTTCAATTCTATAGTCTAATACATAATTCGGCCCAATCATTAGCCCCATATAAATAAATTTATGTTCCCTTTTAAAACCCAGCTATCGGTGTATGTGTTTTTATTTTAGGGTTAAGTATTAGTGTGTGCTTGATTGCCAGGTGCTTGTGGGTGCGCTGTGCCGTTTGCAGTTTATTAAACTGTGAATTGCGGCTGGATTTCTCACCACTCTGTATCAACTGCACAATATTAGGTCTGAGGAGTGTGATGTGTGTGTGCTTTGTTATTTGCAGAATGCATATATTGAGTTAGGAGATCTGCATCAAGAGGTTACAGTGCTATAATTTTCTTTCTTATATATGACCAGTACTTCATGAAACTAAGCTGATGTCTGGTAAAATCTGATCCAGAAGTTTTTGGTGGTGTGTAGTCACATTAAAATTGTACAGTATGGGCTTGACTGCCTATTTCCATGAGACACCCTTCTGCAAAGTAAAGCAAGGTAAGGTTCAGAAGTGTAACTAACCATTTGGGAAGAAAACATGCATTTGTCAGAAAATGTCATGTGATTGGCTGTAAAAAGAGATGTAATTTAAAGGGGATGGTGAACAAAGGTGAGGTAATGTGGATGGTGACTTTAGACCTCAATGTTGTAATTATGGCTGATGAGTTCATCACACAGTTGACACTACACAGCCTTCTGCAGTCTGCCAGCAATATGACAGAGGCTTGTTTCCTGGAGGAAAGGACAAATGCATGGTGCAAGAAAGAGAAGGAGAGTGTCCATGATGCCTTGCATCCTGAACATTACCATCATGAGAAACCACATGTGAAAAAAAGGCTGCAGTCATGGTGAGGCTTTCATGCAAACTGTGGAAAATTTTGACCGTAAGCAGTGGATGCCTCATTTTAAGATGTCACATACAACTTACCAGCTGGATCTCATCTCCCCATCCATTGCCAGGCATACCACCAACTACATGAAACCCTTTCCTCAGCAAACAGAAGGCTGTCCATTGCTTTTTGGTGGTATGCTACCACAGGACAATACCATACAATCTCCTAAATGTTTAGAGTATGAAGATCCATGGAGTGCATTAAATCACAAAGACATTGATGTGCATGAAGTCACAAAGACATTGCTGGAGACCCTCTAATATCGCTTCATCTCCTTGCCTGAAAAATTAAAGTGGATATCTGCAGAGGCCATAGACGGGACACACATTCCAATCATTGCACCCCATGAGAATCCTGAAGACTACTACAACAGAAAAGTGAGGTATTCCATCATAGTACAGGCTGTAGTGGACCACAACTACTGGTAAGTCTCTTTTTTCTGAAATGTATGTCTGATTAAATAATGATGTATTTAATGAAACCAACCTAACTACATTGTATTTTTAGTTTCACATAGGTCTTTATTGGCCAGCCTGAGTTTTCTGACCGTGTGCTGGTCAACTCGGACATGTACACAGTAGTGGAGGAGACCAGAGGTATGGATGGAGTGGAGATCCCTCTACACATCATTGGTGAGCACTGGCTGTTGAAGTGCTTCAACTAACATCAAGAGTTCTCTATGGAACAATATGTTATACCCTATGTTCTGCTCAGATGGTGGTGTAGAATGCCTTTGGCCAACTTAACTTATCCACACTATCTGAGTGAACCACACAAAGACTTTAGATTACCATTAAAATGTTTTCGTTATTTATTTTTTAATGAAACAAAAAGTAATTAAAACACATTTATTAACATATGTAAAAAAAAAACTGAACTATCACACTTATAATAACCACTTGCACAACAAGTAATTTTTTTTTTTACAAAAATATAAAATATTTTATTACATACTTATACTTAGTATAGATTGTAAATATAAAAAAACAAAACTTTAAATATTATTTACATAAAACAAAATTATAAACTGTACAGATTGTCCTCAGGGTTGGGAGCACTGCTAAACTTTGAGGTATGGTACTCTGTGCCCCTCCTATGCAATTAATAGTGTTGTTGTTGGAACTGCGGTTAGGAACCCTGTGAAGGGGGTGCAGCAGTGGGACTGCCATGATAGGGCCTATGGCAGGGGTGGAACAGTGGAGGTAGATGGGTAGGGGATGGGGTTTGGGCAGAGTGTGCTTTTAAGAACATTTGGCTCTCCCTGGTGTCTTTAGTGGCTTTGCCCTGAAGCCGCTCCTGCAAGGTGCCTAGGTCCTGCAGGAAGGTCAGATGTAGGTCTCTTTGACTTTCGACGAATCTCTTGGACCGCATATCGTCTTGTGCCTCCATGGCCCAGTCCATTGCTTCTAAGTGATCCACCATAGTCATGGTTAAGGCTTTGGTAGCCAATTCTGTTTTACTTAACTCTGGATCAGCTCCAGTGATACAGGACCAGTGGAGACACGGCCATTGTTTTCATCATGGTTTTTTCCTCTTCGTCTAGGTCTGTGGCTGGTTGTGTGCTGAAGATACTAAGGAGAGGGCTATTGGATTGGCTGTAGCAAAACTTCTTGAACACCCACTTAAAGCGTCCTGCATGACTCTTGCATCTGTTATTATTATTCACTTTAAGGCACTGTTTGTGCAGGGCCTTTAATTTGTAGGTGACCTGCTGCGTCTTCTCCATTCCCCTGCTCCTGAGTAATCTGCAGATGTTGCTATAGACAACACTGTTCTTGACAGTAAATATTTTCAGCAAATAAATTAAGTACACAAAATACATTATGTAGACATAATAAATTAAGAACACAAAATAGATTCAGTATACAGAATATTTTAAATACATAAAATACAGTAACATATAAATGAAAAAATACATCATTACTGTGATTTAAAGGGAAAAAAAAGCCCAACATATCACAACAATTTTTACTTTTGACACCCACCCACACACACACACACACACACACATTAAATAACAATACAAAATACATATGACAACATTTTAGTATGCACATGCAACAACATGTTTCACCATTATTAAACAAAAAAAACCATACCTGTCAATACTTACCCGTATTGATGAAAGCTCCTATACCTTGCTGTTCCTCCCGTGGGACATATTCTACACCTTTTTTCTGCCTCCTTTCATCATTTACTCTTACTCTATGGGGTAAATTTACTAAGCATCGAGATGTGTTTTGCGCCGCAACATGGTGTATTTTGCAGCGAGAATGTGTTTTAAGTACTTATGTAATGCATGCATCCGTTTCTAAAAACACGCTTTTAAAAACTCGGTTGTGTTTTCCTTTATTAAGAATACAGCTTTTTCTATTTACCAGCTGTGTGTTTTTATAAAGCATGAATCATGACTGCTATTTTTGAAAATCACGCTGAAAAAAGTAGACCAGCCTTTTCCATGAGAATTTCCAAATTGTGCTTGGCTGCATTTAACCATTAATTGGAAACGCTATATAAATAAGGGTTGTCCTAATGGAAATTTCTTCTTGATCATTCTTCATCTTCATTTTGATCATGGATGTGTGATCCTAAAATTTTCTCTGCAATGAGGCTCATGAGAGGGAAATGGCTGTAGGAGGAGAGGAGGCACAACCTTTAGAGAGAGGAGGGACAACCTTTAGATGAGCAATACCCTGTTCATATTACCAGCCTTGAAAAAGTTGGCTTAAGAGCCAAGGTGTAGAGCTGGGGTAATTGGACGGGCTGTGAAAAAAGGACTGTTAAGATTAGATAAAAAAAAGCAGTGTCTGCACTGTTCACATTGAACCCTGCTTTTTGCTGCCAGTACACATCATTACTCAGAAAATGTGCTGTAATCGGCTGTGGTTGTTTGTTTATATTAGGGGAGGAGGGAGAGAGCCAGTCAGCGCTGCACAAACACAATGGGAGAGGAAAGCCAGCTTTGTAGTGTTCACACTTACTGAAAAAGTCGGATAGGAGGGCAAAACCCCTTCTAAAAATCAGGCTCTGAACAGCAGCTTTCAGTAGCTGGCTTTTTGTAAATAGGGCGTTCACACTGAGTATAAAAGCCGGCTTTTTAATCAAAAAAGAGGTAATGTGAACGAGGTAAAATGCACCAAGAAAGTGGTTTCACTGATGTGAAAAAATTGGTTCATAATAGACATTTCTCTTTCTTTATTCACCTATGTTAATGAGGAGGAAGACAAGTGCAAAATCATGCACTTAGGACACAATAACCCTAATTCTCAATACACCATTAATGGCATTACATTAACAAATACTGAAGAGGAAAGGGATTTAGGGGTCACCATTTCATGTCTCTTAAAGTAGCAGGGCAATGTAACAAAGCAATGAGAAAGGCAAGTCAGATGCTTGGTTGCATAGGGAGAAAAATTTGTAGCAGAAAGAGGGAAGTAGTAATGCCTCTCTATAGGGCACTGGTGCGGCCTCACCTAGAATACTGTGTTCTGTTCTGGAGGCCATATCTCCAGAAGGATATAAATACATTAGAGAAAGTACAAAGAAGAGCCACCAAAATGGTACATGGTATGACCAACAAAAACTATACAGAAAGACTAGAGCAACTAAATATGTATAGCTTGGAACAGAGAAGGTAGAGGGGTGATATGATAGCAGCTTTCAAATATATCAAGGGATGTCAACAGGTGAAGGAGGGGGGTATTTTTCAAAGAAAGAGGTGTAGTAGAACGCGAGGGCATGCTTACAAACTGGAGGGTGGTAGGTTCAGGGGAAATGTGTGAAAGAATTACTTCACTGAAAGGGTAGTGGATAAGTGGAATAGCTTTCCATCAGAAGTGGTGTAGGCTAATACTACAAAACAGTTTAAGCATGCTGGGATAAATATAAGGGTATTCTGAGTCTCAAACAAAATAGCGATTAAATTTGGGTTCGTACAGTTTTAAATACACAATGGGGCAGACTGGATGGGGGCAATTTCTATGTTTCTATGTTACAGTAGATTCATTGATCAAACAAACTAAGGAATTTATTGAAGAGTGGTATAAACTTATTGGACATTGCCCCTCTCTAAATGGTGATAGACTACAGAGAACCTGCCTTCCCTAAATTCATTGTATTTTGACTTTTGATTGTGATCTAGGTCACAAATCTTAGGGTTATTATGTGATTTGCCCTTATAGGTGATAGGTGGGATAAACTTGAGAAGTGCTAGAGAGTGATACATACAAATTGCATTTACAGTTTTATGTTGCATCAACAAACTTCAAATAAAAATTGATTGAACTATGAATTAAACTTACAGACTATCATCAGGAGAAAGGCTGTCACTGAAGAAGGAACAGTTTTGGCTCTCCATCTCAGCAAGCCTGCAGAAAATTTAAAGAGAAATCTTTTAAAGATGAAAATCTTTCCCATATAAAAGAAAAATATAAAATGTTCCATGGGATCCACATTGATATGCTCTTACAAATAAAACGCTTATGGACAGATAGCATGGTCAGAGAGCCAGAGCCTTTCTTAAGTTCATTCACAGAAAACTGATGTCTGTAAGAAGACCATTGTAATAAGAATTCAGTTGCCATACAAATCTCTGTGCCACTCAATGTTGAAACTATTTTATTTAATGAAACAATATAACATATATATATATATATATATATATATATATATATATATATATATATATATATCTGTAGAAACCTTTCTGGTTCAAAAGATCCAGTAAGAAAGGGTCTGTAGATACAATTGGCCATAAGACCTATGCCACTCTGCAATGAAAGAAAATCAAATGATTGTGCTTTGTTATCCACAGGATATAATATTGCTGCTGGGTTCTTTTCTTGGATGTGAGTAATGAATTACGATCTAAATAATAAACTTTCTGTTTTGCCAGAGTCAGATGTTGTGGGTATGAATTTGTTCAGTGTTTGCTACATTTGTTCATGGGCTGTTGTTGGATCGCTGTTTAGAAGATATTGAAGCTGTATCTCTTTAAAAAAAAACGTACATACCGGCAGTATTTGTTGTTTTAAAAAAAACGTCTATGGTGCATAGTGAGCTAGTACCAGGTAAGTCTTGAATAGTCCGTAATAATTTTACAAAAATGTGTGGTGTCTTTGAGGAACGTTGTTTGTGACTGTAGAATGGGTTGCAGCAGCTTGTAAAGGTAAGTAGAGACAGGTTGTAAAAGAAGACCTGGTTTTGCCTCCACTAGCTGCTTCGCCTTGTGCCCGTGCCTTTTGAGTAATACTTGCTCGCCCTCTTCCTCTTGGCAGCACAGGCTGTTTGCTCTGAAAAAACCTAACATGCACTTTGTATGGACTGTGGACTTGAGTCTGGCTCACTGTCACTGGTGTTTGGCCCACTGGATGCTGCATAGTTGCTGCTATTAATAAAAGGTCGCTGGCTGTATGGCCATCTTTTGATTTAAGTAGTCTTAATGTCCATTCCCGAGAACCAGGTATAAACACAGGCAAATCTTTTTTGATCAAGCACACTATCTCCTGCCTCTCACGTTTTATCATATACATCATTATTTGCCCCTGCAAGCTGTTATACATGGGCAAAATGATACATAAATTAAAGGAACTTTAACCCTGCATAAATCTGCCATTAAATTGGCATTGTAAGATCGGGACATTGATCAACCAGTGGCTTGCTACTGGTGGACTCATTATCACACATTAGATGATAATAAAATGGCTGTGGATAAACCATATCCCTATCAATATACAAGAAGGAGATAGAGAGGCAGTTACTATACAAGGCATGTTTGTGGACTTTTACATTGAACAGCATTGCACCGAGTGATTTGCACGAACAGCTTAATTTTTGGCTGCTTTTTGTGAGTCTTCATGACAGTACCTCTTCACCTCAACCTCCTGTAAGTTTTATCTTTTTTTATTTTTTGCTATTGTAGCTTTGTGGTATATTTTTCATTTTTATTTATACTATTGAATTTTTATGTTCCACTTCCAACGCCCCCTATATCCTGAATCATTATAGTGGACTGGTATTCACTTTGAATAAAGCCTGGAATCGGATTTAGCTATGATAGCAAGACGGCAAGACTTGTACGTGTTTAGCATGTGTTTATTGATGTTTACCATGCGCTATCGAAATCAGAGAACTGCAGCTACACGGGCAGCTACAATCTTTTTATGGACATTAGTCTGCAGCATATGCATACCGTATACTGTATATTATGGATAGTTATTGAAACGACTTATATATACACGTGTTTTTTGAAGTGCCATTTCCTTTGATGTTTATAATGTATGCTTATATATGATACCCTGACGAAAATCCATAGCAAGGGATTGAAACGTTGGTGTCTGATTATGTGAACCAGCTATATATATATATATATATATATATNAAATATATTTTTATTTTCGGGGTAGGTGTTATTATCGGGGAAACACAATATATATATATATATATATATATATATATATATATATATAACATTTTGAGAAAACACAAAATACACACACAAATGCAACATTTGGCCAAGTCTGCTTTCAAAATTACAATTTCAACATGTAGTTAAAGCAGCATGTCTGCTGTATTTATTGAAAAAAGGGGGTTATTTAGAAAAAATGTTTGGAAAAGTATGTTGAAATATTTATATTTTGCATTCATTATGCAATCAGTCTCTTTTCCCGACAGGTTCCCTGAAGATTTCCTCCTGAACCAACGTTCCATGAACATCTGCTGCTGCACTGCTTTGTTGCTGTTAATATCATGTCCCGCAAAGATCTCCTTAATCAAATAATACTTTACAGCAAGGGGATTTAGGATAGAAGGGGAGGTTTAGGGTTAGGCAGGAAGGAGGGGATACAGCATAGAAAGGGAAGGTTATGGTTAGGCCACAAGGAGGGGATGGAGTATAGAAGGCTATGGTTAGGTTGCAGGGAATGTAGGCTTTGGGTAATGGAAGAGAGGGTTAGGGAAAGGATTGGGGAAAAACTCATCTATCGACACTGGACAAAGTGTCATTGCGCCTGAATTTGTGTTCTTTTCTGCATCTTTTTGTACTGCACAAAGCTGAATAGCACGCTAAAATTCATTTTAAGTTTTTATGTTGTTTAAAAAAAAGTGAAGACTAAAAACTATAAATGTCATTTCAAGTGCTGTAAAGGAAAATTTCCAAATAACTTTACTCAAAAATCACTAAAGGTGATTTATTATATATAAGTTGACCAAATAAGTAAATAAATTAAATTGATTTAAAGTTTGTTCCATCAGTTTTGCCACAAACCAAAAAAAAAAAGATTCCAGCAAAACGCTAAACTGGCGGAATGCTTGCCCATTGCTCTTTTTTACGTGCAAGTCACAGTTGCACTTTATGGCCAAAAAAATGCAGCTCTGGATTGCACGCAGTGCGGTAGTATGCAACGCCTGCGCTGTGCCTAAACTCTGGATCTGGTCCAGTGTTTTTCTTTGTCATTTAAATGTGCTGAGAGACATTCTTTTGCCTTCTTCTTGCTCACATAATAATAATAATAATCCATAAATCTCCATAAATAATAAAACCTTCCAGCAAACATAAAATGTAATATTTCTTTTCTCTTTTACTGACCTGTTAGCAAAGTGCTCTATTCTTGAATGTGTATCAGCATGGGGAAGCATTGGAGAGGACAATGGCCTGTATATGAACAAAATCATTAAATAGTAAATGGAAAACCATCAACCAAATGTGATATTGAATGAAACTGTCCTGAACCCATTGTAAGGTAACAGATGATTAGCTGTTACATTTATGAATAATTTATATTCTTAAAGTATGAACTAAATACATATCAAACAGATAACCTGACATGTAGCAACTCCTAACCAATCTATTTGTTTCTTTTTAGCAATGGAAAGCGGCTATATATATATATATATATATATATATATATAGTTGGAAAACTGTACTGAGATTTTTTTTTAATGAAAATGGTAAAATTGTAGCACATAGTGTTACTAGGCAGATTAGTTATTTATTGTTTGTTTAGTAAGTTATATAGCAGAATCAGGTATTAAGGAATCTGGTTAGTTTACTAATGCAACTGGGGACAGCTGTTGAATATAGAGTTAAGGGGGAAACTGAGGAGAAATATTTTAGTAGGAGAGTGGAGGCCAATTGATGCATTGGTGCATTAATTATTATTTATTATTTTGCTCATTTATTAGGCAATGCAAAGTGTCCGCAGCACTGTACAACAGGGAATACATACAGACAGATTGGGTGGGTAAGAGGGGCCCTGCCCTTAAGTTTACATTCTAGGGGATATTGGGCCAACTTAACCTACCAGTATGTTTTTTGGGATGTTGGAGGAAACCGGAGTACCCGGAGAAAACCCACACAGACACAGGGAGAACATACAAACTCCACACAGATCTGGTTCTATCTGGGAATCAAACTTAATTAATTAAAAAATTTAGGAGGCTCAGGGGGAAGTTGGCATCGGTGGGCAGGTTGTGAGGGTAATTGGACCTGATTCAAAGCCTTGACCAGCTCTGAATCGCTCAGAGGCGCAAATCGCATAGTGGTAGCTCTCTGCAGACACTTAACTCTAATTCTATGCTAGCACAGAGTGAAGTGCCTAAAAAGGGACTGAACTAAACTTATCCCTAACCCTACTAAGCACTAATTAAGTTTAAATCTACAATACAATATACATTCATATTCACTTTCTAATCAATAAACACTATTATTATTAATGATCTGTACTCCAATGGGGAAATCAATAGAATGACAAAATCTCACGTGTTAAGAACTTCCACTTCAAGAACAGATTGCACAGGTAGATAGCCACGCTGCTGGTGTCTGCTAAAGTACTGACGAGTCCGGAATTTATTTTTGAGAGTAGTAGCAAAATCCCTCATTTTCTCTCCTGACGTTGTCTGCAAGATATATAAATATAATTACAGTCACTACAGACATACTAGAATACATGTTTAATGTAGCAACATAAACCAAATATATTAAAATTATGTTGACTGACAATGAGCAGGTATAGTTTAAATTGTTTATCAATTTTTTTAATTTAAAAAATTTAGGGGCCAGTTCACGTTGGCTCCTGCATGATAGACACCCCCATAAATGACCACATTTGGAAAACTGCACCCCTCAAAGTATCCAAAACAGCACTCTGGAAGTTTGTTAACCCTGTTGGTGTTTAAAAATAACTAAAGCAAAAATGTAAAAATGGCCATTTATTTTTTTATTTTTTTTTTAGCAAATTTTACATGTTAATCCATTTTATTCTGGACCAAGTTAACCAGGACAGATGTTAACCGGAAGACAAAAGTTAAAATGTAATCCCCTGATTCTGTAGATTTTTTTAATATCCCATATATAGTTGTAAAACGCTATTTGGGTACACCGTAGGGGTCAGAAGTGAAGGAGCTGGCTGGAATGGTTTTTGTGCTTCATGTTGCATTTGCAGAGGTCCGGTTGTATCAGTAGAGTAAAATCCCCCAACAAAAGATACAATAATATAAACCACACCCCTCAAGGAACTTATATACAGAACTCACATACAGAACAGAACTCATATATGGGTATAGTGAGCAGTTTGACCCCAATGATGTTTTGTAGGGTGAGCCTCCTCAGGACGGGAAGGAATTAACCTTTAATTTTTTAACATTTACATTTTTTTTTACAGGTTTTCATTCATCAAAAGTTGACATAGTATTCACGGCAGTTACTATGCGGGCTATTGTGATTGAAACAAATGTAAATATCAATTTTTAGTGCTGGAAAAATTCCCATTAGTTTCATTCACAAAAGCTGAACATAGTAACCGCCATGATTAATATGCCAGCTTTTGTATGAGCAAAGTAAAAAATAAGTAAACATTTAAAAAAAAACCACACACGGACACAATAGCTTTAGTTTTTACATTTTTTAAAAAAAAAATGTAATTAATTTTATTATCATTATTTTTGTAATCATTTTTTTTTTTTTTTTTTTACACAGATCCTGCACTTTTTCATTCACAAACAGGCTACTAATAGTCTGTTTCTGTAAAATAACTACAGGATCTGTGCTTACTATTTGAAGTCTCACAGATCTGTCTTCTTTCCCTTCAAAGCTGCAATTGGCTAGTCAGAAATGACTAGCCAATTGCAGTGACAGCTGCCATCACTATCCTGTCATCCTGTGATGCCGCGGGGTTGAAAGTTAAACAAGCGTCATTCATGTACATCGCTCGACTTTAATGACCCTTGACCTGCATCGGAAGGGGTTACACCAGTGGTTCCCAAACTTTCTCATTTAAGGCACCCTTAGGGTCTCCATAACGTTTCACGGCACCCCTAAGACAAAGATATTTCCCATTTTTTAAGCTTTTGAGTCATAATAGTGTAATAACTATTTAGGTAAAGACAGAAATACTTCAGGTTAATATCAAATCTTGTGTAGCTCCTATAAAAGACATAAAAATTGCAATTATAAGTAACACTAGCAATGTGGCACTGCGTTGGAAAATCATTCCGTGGCACTCCAATGAGAGCGTCGTGGCACCCCAGGGAGCCACGGCACACAGTTTGGGAACCACTGGGTTACACACAAGAGGAAAAAATGTACAGACAGGCCAGGAGACAAAATTTTTATCTTTTGATCAGCACAAATGATTATCGGTTCAATACTCCAATACCGTTGTGTGTGTGTAGGCATTTCAAATAATCATAGATAATCACGATTATAAGGGGAAACACTTCCATTACGTGCAAAGTACAATTTTTGCACGGTGTGGTAGAGAAACGTTTTTAGTGATAAATTGAACGAAAAATAATTTCTTATGCTTTTTTGGTTGTTTTTTTTTATGATAATCACTCAGGGCTGGATTCAGCTTTTCACTTTCATGACTTACACTCATGAGTTACACTCTCATGGGTAAAACCATGTTGAATTGCAGCTGTCACCTGTTATGCTGATTGCAACTAATTAAATTTACCTCCCCTACAATTCAACATGGTTTTGCCCATGAGAGTGTAACTCATGAGTGTTAAGCTGGGCATACACTATAAGATAAATTGTTCCAATTGAAAGATTTTTTCAAGAGTGGGCAAAACCATGATGAATTGCAGGGGGGGGGTAAAATGAATGTTAGTGTTTGCATGCAGGGAGAATACTTTGTTGCATTTTGCACACAGATACTGAGCAGCATTACTGTTACACTGTTATTAGACTTGTGCTGGAAACATCATCTCTCACCTGTAATACTGATTGCAATTAATGTAATTTGCCTCCCCTGCAATTCAACATGGTTTTGCCCACTCTTGAAAAAAATCTTTCAATTAGAACTATTTATCTTATAGTGTATGGCCAGCTTAAGTCATGAGAGTGAAAAGCTGAATCTGGCCCTTAGTGTGTGGATACATGTTACAAACAATTATTGACTTATCTTCAAGTAAAAAAATAATAAAATTTTCATAAACAAAATTTTATTCCTCTCGTGTGTGTCCAGCTTTAAGCTAGGTACATACGGTAAGATAAATTGTATCCAATCGAAAGATTTTTCAAGACTGTGTAAAACCATGTTCAATTGCAGGGGAGGTAAATGAATGTTAGTGTTTGCATGCAGGGAGAATACTTTATTGTTGCATGTTGCACACAGATACTGACCAGTGTTAAGGTGGCCATACATGGTACGACAAATCGTTTGATTGGAACGATAATGATGTTATCGGACGATAGATCGTTCGTATGTATGGTCCATAGTTTTCGTTAAAAGTTTAAAAAATCGTTCCGAAAGCGATTTCACACGACCATTTTATCTTTCAGCAAG
>JABWIB010001885.1:31087-51554 GCA_016617825.1 Platyplectrum ornatum | reverse complement strand
ATTATTAATGCAGTATAGCACCTAGAGTGGATGGCTCTACTGACCAAACCATTTAATGAATGTTCATTGGGCTGTTAAATATATCAGTAAGATGAAAGTTGGTAACACNAGAAGCCCAACATCTTNACCTAAATTTACTAAACAGGGAGATTGCAGANAGATGGAAAAGTGGNGATGTTGTCCAAAGCAACCAATCAGATTCAATCTCACAATTTCCTGTATNTAAAATGAAACTGAAAGCCTAAATCTGATTGGTCGATATGAGCAACATCCCCACTCTCCAATCTNCCTGCAGTCTTCNTNCTTAGTAANTCTAGGCCTTATCAGNANGTTTATTTTTTAATCACNGACGTATGTTCATGAAATATNNTGATGATCGCTCTCTGGCTTGCAGTCCTGTATTTTCTCCTTACTTTGTGCAACAGCATTTCCTCATTCGATGCAAGTGGTCATGTGATTCTTATTAGACAGAACGTTTGTATGACAATCCTTGTGTTCGAATTGTCCTGCTGCTCCCATGTGTGGCTGGTTAACCCATTATCATCCAAACCATAGGGAATTGTCGCCATCTGGGTGGCAGTACAAGCTCATAGCTCTTGCTGTGGATACCTGGTAAATCAGAATTTGCATGGCTGTAAGGCCTTTGTTAAGTGTGTTGAATATTTATGGGGATATGCAAATAACCAGAATTGAAAAATAAAATATTTCATGTAAAAAAAAGTTTTTTAGATAATTCCCTGGTGAAACAAAGAATAATTAATTGTACTATTGCCACGCTGAGATGATGCTGTAATCCTTATTAAATAGACTTCACCCAGGTTTTGCATGNGGAGAAGTAGGGCAAGCTTTGCCAGGGGTCCCAAATGTTTAAGAAACAGATTGTTTAAAAGTATAAACAAACTTNGTTAACTCAATGATATATGACTGATAACTCATCAGTCAGACTTCTTATTCTATGGCGTCTTCCGGATGTAATAATATTATTTACTTGGTGTATATCATCTAAAAAATATTAAAGGATGTGTCTGGTGTGGCATATATGTCCCTAGAATCACTGCCTCATATTCCACAATCCATCTGTAGTAATAAAATAGTGCTGGAGAGGATTTATGTGTTTCCTGCACAGAAAATAAGCATTAAGAGCAGCTGTTAAAGTATATTGGTTCACAAAAACACCCCAAAGAGATTGCAAAGCATTTTATTTTTAAGATAATAAATAAGAGACATTTTTTGACACTGGAGATGAAGTTTTCACATCAGTTTCTTTTCAAAAATTGGAAACCACTGGAGCCTTTCAGAGAAACATGTAATCAAGTAATTGCCACAACTACCTGTCCTTTAGGGTCTACTGAAAACATTTACAAAGCTGACACAATTTTCTCTCAATTGATTCCACTGGCGAGCGAAAGTTTTTCAGGAAGAAAGTAGTTTCCATCCAGTAACTAGTATATGATCATATGTTAAACCACAGATATTGTACCTGGGGGGTGGGTTTAACTGCTATATGACCACATGGTTGTTTTGTAAATATATTGGGCTTATACTGTATCTCATGAAAGTGAAATTTTAGCTATTTGCAAACTAAGGATGAAACAGGAGTTTTCCGCCACAATTCATGGAAACGGCGCAAAACATCGCCGGTCCACTGTTCTTAATGCTCGTCGTCGTCCACTTAATCTCAACGTTATGCTTATTAATCCACGAATCAGAGTTTCTCACTCATCTCCTGGAGTAATAACAAGGGCATGAGAATATGGAGTTATTGCTAGAATCATGGAGCATACGCAGTGGTTTTCTTTTCAAGACTTAGAAGTCAGTGCGTATGCTCTAATATTTCCCACCGCGGGCTATGATGTGGGACCCCAAGAACAGGTAAGGAAATTATTTTATAAAAAAAAGAGCACATTATATTGTAAATAATGTCCAGGATTTTTTCAGGACTGGCTGATACTTTTTCTGTGTCTGTCCCTGCTACTAAACGCATGCACCCGGAATAGAATTCTCATTCTTTAAAACATTCATATACATCATTTTAACTCCGTGCCACACAGACATTTTCAATATATGCAGCAGCACATTCCGGCTGCTGTTCTTCATTTCCTGTCATCCTCCATCTACTGACTCCAGTCCTCTCCTTCCATGCAAGGCTGAACCACGGATCAAAAGTAGCACACTGCATTGCATATGCGGATAATGGAAAATTTAAGGAATGATCAGTCAAGAATGATTTGGCTCTCAAGGAAAAAAAGATATGGTGCACATAACCTATTTACTCCTTTTTATTTTAGATAAATAAGTTCCTTGATTATCCGCTTAGAAAACGCCTCTCTAGAGACCGTATAGATTTTCTCATTTACTGACGTGTATCTCCACATGGGCAAAGTGAATTTCTCTTTTTACAGAACNGATATGGCGTTATTTTGGTACCACATTAGGATGACTATAATTTAAATTTTATTATATAAGATAAAATAAAAAGTAATAAGATGAAATATATACCCATGATACAAAGAGCAGAAGGAGCAGATTTAGGACTGGGAAAAACAAATGTAAAATGAATGGGAGTTCCCTCTTAGTCATTGAACAGTATAGGTGTTACCAATACAAACATCTGAAGTTCTTGAGCTAGAAAACTTTAGACGCCCGTTAAAATAATTAGATACATCTCTCTCCCTCCTCTTTCTTGGTCTCTTTGCACCTGACCAGTTTTTTTTCTTTACTTACCCTTTTGTCCTTCTTTCCTATAGCTTCCTGCTTTAGCTCCTTTTGTAGCAGTGACTTACTACTGTAGCAGTGACTGTGGCTCTATGAAACCTCGGCAGAGGTGGCCCAAAGCATAAGCCAGATAGACAGCCGCTTAGGGCCCCATGGGGTCAGGGTTCACTAGGGGCCCTGAGTCTATTCCAGCCCCTATCATCAGCATCGGACTGGCCCACCGGGAAGAACTCACCTAGCTGGCTTTGCTATGCACACCTGCAGCTATGGTCACCTAAAGTCATACTGGCCTCCTAATTCCAAAGAGGAGCGGGGCCCATGTTTGCCATGTGCCCCGTAAAACCTATAGCCATCTCTGCACCTCAGTCAGTACACATCCCAGCATGCCTAGGCCACTGTGCAACAGCCAAAACGTGCAGTCTCTTTTACTGTCATTATTAAAGTTTGCCTCATCCATCCATAAACTAGACTTTTTTTTNACCTTGATGCCTTATCTAATAAGATATCCCAAAAAGTAGTTTTCTTGATTCTCTTTAATTGCCTATGTGGAAATAACATATCTGAGTTTTGTCTGTGATTTAACTTTTTAAAGTTCAAACACTTTCCAGTCTAATCTTCTGTGTGAGACTTCGACCTTGTCTGTGAATTTTCCATATGAGCCTGATCAACTCGAGGGAAATCTCGATGCTATGGTTCACATATTTATTTAGGGGTGTTTGCTCTGTAGCAGAGAGGAAAATCATTTCCTTTTCAGCATTTATGAAATCCCTGTTTAAACACAGGACAGGCTGACCTCCTGCTTCGGCGCTCGTATGGTTTTCTAGAGCATCGGCAAATTACACAGCAGGAATTGTGACTTAATTGTAGGAGATTTCATAACAGATTCTTAGTTATAGAAAATAGGTTTCTTGCTAAGTCAATACAAAATATAGGATCTTAATGGCTTGATTGCTTGTCTTATCAAGTTTACTTTGCCTATGTCAGGAAATTGTCAGACAACTTTGGTAGAAGTATAAGACTATTTGCTAAGAGATGAATTTGAGGAAGAGAAAGTAGTGGAGTTGAATACTGTCAGATGGGACATCGTTTGGATACAGGGATGCTATATTTTATATTTAACGTTATAGTTTAATGTCATATTGTGTTAATGCTGGAATTGCTTTTTGATATATAATGTGTTAATAATATTTAATAAAGTTATGTTTCAGACTGATCCAGACCAAAAGAAAGGCAGCATTTTTCACTGAGTGAGTGGGACCAGTGCCAAAGAATGCACAGTGTAATTCCATTGCGGATTTGATAAACCTGTAAGACAAGATGCCTAGGGTTCAAACACTAGGGGGTATATTTACTAAGTGGTGAGATTGCAGTGAGATTGAAAAGTGGGCATGTAGCCCATATCAACCATATCAGATTCAAGCTCTCAGTTTCATTTTACACTCTGGAGAATGTGAACTCAAATCTGATTGGATGCCATGGGCAACATCCCCACATTGTAATCTCACTGCAATCTCACCGCTTAGTGAATATAATATATACCCCTAGATGAGAGTTGATAGATATTTACATTTTATTCCATAACCCCATGCTGTCCCCAGTTTAAGTAAGGAAGGCATGGAAATTTTAAGGAAGGGTCTGTGTAATGTAAATCTATGCAGAATATAGTGCAGGGGCATCATATGTCTGAATTCAGGCCGGTAAGCTTCATTTTCATTTTAAACATGTTACAAAATTGTGCAATGACATATGTCATTAAGGGGATGTTTTAATGTCAACCTTAAATTGTTTTGAAACGCTTTGTATAAATTGGATTTTATATAAATATATGGTAAGTTTCATAGGGAAAAGTTGTCTGTCTTAAAACAAGCTCATCTAACCAACCCTTGATGATTAACAGTATATTTTGCCATTCTGTCCGACTGTTACCGCTTACTGTTTAATCCACGTCTTCCTTCTTGCGGTCCACCTGTTCAGCCACTATCAGTATTTTTGGATGAGTGTTATATTGGATGCAATATGCAAAATATATGAACCCCTTAATAAGGCCTTAAGTGCATAGCTAAACAAATGACACTTCACCACATATATTGTTTATCGCTCTCCTGACGCCCCCCTTGTGATTTGCTCTTTTTTTTTTACTCAAGGCTCATAGAGCTGTGTATAAAGAGGAGCGAGTTTTGGCTTATGGAACAAGTGTATTGGCCCCATAGTATGTTCATACAACAGCTTGTTTATATGGTATTTAAGTAAATACCAACAGAAGTTGGTATTTATTTAACCTAAGATGGAGCTTCTCTATCTTTAATGAATTGATTAAAATGGCAAAAAATATTATTATGGGAAGATTGCAGAAAATCATAAAATTTCATAAAGATCATACAACTATGCAACAAGTATAAGCCGACTTGAATATAAGCCGAGGCGCGTAATTTCACCTAAAAAAAACTGGGATAACTTATTGACATCATACAGGACAATGACTCGAGTATAAGTCGAGAGGGACACTTTCAGCACAAAAAAATGTGATGGAAAACTAGGCTCATACTCGAGTATATACAGTATTTAGTTAATCTGAATAATATTGATAGGTCACAAAATGTAACAAAACTTTTATCACTTTTTATCACCATTGATCAGGGATTATTATTAAAGAATACAGTAAGAGTATTCTATATTGGATGGGAAGCTTTAAGATTATGTCCAAGTGGCGAAAATCTGTGGAAGCAATGAGTCCGGTCTACCAAATGCCTGGATACTATCGGGTATTAGTCTGGATCTAGTTTATTGTCAGATTGACAATTTTCTGTGCTTTACATACAAAAATGTTATTTCTGTGGATTAAGTCTTCATTAGTTATAATTGTAGTGTATTATTTTTAGAAATTTATTGGAATTCTGGCTATGTTTTGCGTTGCTCAAGAGAAAATAGATTTTGTGAATAAAATACAAAATATGTGTGACAAAACAATGGGGCTTTTAGGACAAGCATATTCTCTCTTTTTCAGAGCCTATTTATCTTGAAGTACTCACTGTCTTTAACATAATTCCAAATGACACATTTGCCTCTACCAGTAGGTAAGATCAAAATACTGTATATTTTTATATATTTTTTGTCATCCAGTACAGTATAAAGTAATCAATCTCAATTCTTGCAGAGGCAAATGTTAAGAAACATGTATTTTGCACACAGGGAAGCTGTATTGAATCAGTGTACAAGTGATGTATTGTCAGAAGAAAAAGAGTTATGGCTATACACATCAACAGCAGTCGCCCAGAACCCACGTCACACATCATACTGATATGATCGAAATAATAAATATTCTCACTAATATATAGCGGATATTAAGAAAGCTAATACAAAAGACACTGCGTTTTTGAGGAAACGTGAGTAGAGATTACTAATTTAAGCATATTCACTGAAAACATAGTAATACCCCATTCACATTACCAGCCTTGAAAAAGCTGGCTGAAAAGGGGCGGTGAAAAAAGGACCGTTTAGATTAGCTGAAAAAGCTAGCTTTTGTAAAAAGAAAGCCGTGTCTGCACTGTTCACATTGACCCCTGCTTTTTGCTACCAGTGCACATCATACTCAGAAAATGTGCTGTGATTGTTTGTTTACACGAGGGGAGGGGGAGGAGGGAGAGACAGGCAGTATTGTGCTGGAAACAGCTGACTGTGTGAGCCAATCAGCGCTGCACAAACACAATGGGAGAGGAAAGCCAGGTATGTACTGTTCACACTGACTGAAAAAGCCGGGTAGGAGGGCAAACCCCTTCTTAAAAGCAGCCTCTGAACACCAGATTTCAGTAGCCGGCTTTTTGTAAATGGAGCGTTCACACAGTTTAGTAGCCGGCTTTTTGTAAATGGAGCATTCACACAGTTTAGAAGCCGGCTTTTTCACTGTAGCTGGCTTTTTCATAAAAAATGACATTTAATTTGAGGTAATGTGAACGGGGTATAATTCTTGCCAAAATTTCTGAGGGTGAATTATTCTAAAAGATGTCCATGGAAAGGTTCCCCCCTAGTGGTCATATTTTCAAAACAAAATAACTTTTTTTTTTACTTTCCTGTCTTTTCAATAACTTTAAAACAATGTGTGTGTGCTTCTTTGTGAGCTTAAATAAGACAGCTATATTGAACAGAGATATGAAGAATACAGATGTTGTATTGGTATTGTTGCTTTCCTCCACCTTCCAGACATTTAGTAAAGCCTGTATGGTGGGGAATTACTGATTTTACCACTTGTACTCAGAGCCTCCAGACCAGCTTAGATTTTCTCCAATAGCAAGATCATTGCAGAAAAACCCTCCTATGTCAAGCATTACGTTTGGATCTCATTCTTCTACAAAATCATTAAAGACCTCATGGACCTGGGGCTTGACAATCTTTAAGGGCCCAGTGGAGTAAATCACATGTGGTCCTATTAAACACACCTTAACCCCTTCATCAAACTGTACCCTTCTTTATCACACTTAGGGGGTGATTCAATGTCAATGTGTGCAGTCTTTTCCCCTTACGTTGTGACTTTTTATCTCGTGTATCATAGAGCCGTGCATAAGAATCTGCGATCTTTCAGTACCATAATAGACGCAAAAAAAGCTTTTTCGCATCTTAAACGTGGATTTAATCGGCCCCTTAGTGTACAGCACTGGTGTGCTACAGTGCATTAGGGTGAATGTGTATGTGTATATGTGGGCCTTTTTTCGTATGGAAGCCTGGAGCTGTACCAGCTCTATTGTTAATCAGGCCCAGTGCACAAGCCCAAATGTTGGCCATGTATGCACAAAAGAGACAATTTCTAAACATGGTGCACACATGTGGATGTACTATTGTGGGGAGCCAGACACAAACCAGTGTAGTGTATTGGGCAAGGGTTGACAGGTCTAGCCCAGCGGGCGTAATAACAGGATTATGTTCTGTGTGCTGGTTGTTCCGCACAGCCATTTAGGATACGGCCCGTAGTGACAAATCAGTATTCGGCCCGTAGTGACATCAGGATCCAGCCCATATGATCCGTGATGTAGGCGGGCAGGAGGGACAGATCGGCCTTAGCAGATACAATAACAAGCGCATGGAACTATGTTCTGTGTGATGGTTGTTCTTCACAAGCACATCTGTATATCGTACTGACTTAATGTCAATCAGTAATATCAAGTGTGGGGGGGTTCATTTTACACTAATAAATACAAAGTCAGGATTGTTTTTCTGTCCTCCCATGTCCAAACCTGTTTTTATCCAATTTCCAATTTTTGTCACAGTTCACATGTTTCAAAGACAATGGGGTGTTGTATTCACACAAGATTCAGGCTGCACATCACTTCACATGAATCTTTTACTGATGCCTGGCATTTTACCTCAGTATTATTATTATTTATAATTCAGCCATCCAACGCCAATCCACCTGTAAGAAAGCGTCTTCATAGCAGACAATTGTATTCTCTCCTGATTAATCTCATTCTCTCCCGCGGCTCGCACAATCTTCCTTTCTCCCATTTCCGCTCTCTCCAGACAGAGCACAGTCNTGGCTCTGTATCAAGTCGCCACATCCGCATCCCCATCTCTCAGCCAGGGCTTAGGCAATTTTTTGTTTTGATTAAAGAAACATGATGCACCCAGACTGATGTATTCAGGAACATATTTGTAGCTTTTATAGTGGACAGTTTGTTAATGCGTAACATATACACTATCTTCATGGGTACTGGGGCTCCCAAAGGTAATTTGGGGCCTTGGCAGGTTTGATCATTCTCCTGGGATCTCTGAGAGACTCTCGTATTCCAGGTGGTGCTCCCAGGTTTTGGCTTGAGTCAGTGATCGAGGCACTGTGACTGAAGCGAGCATTGGTAATGATGTATCGCGCACTCATGACCCATTACAGTGTTTACAGTAATAATATTTTTTATTAAGTATTCATTAAAAAAGGAGGTATAAAACGACATATAGCACAATAGACATGAATTTAAAATCAAATCAAAGAGCTTGGGGATTACCTGTATTAATATTAGTAAGGACTTAGCCAATATAATTAAAAAGAATAATTAATTGAGAAAATATCTCGAAATAACTTACTACTTGAATTTATTAGTATTGTCTGATAATATTTATAAGCTGTAATAGAGCAAGTGGTAAAAACCGCTATTAATTATAGATTAGTTTATAAATTCACATTAATGGGCTAAACAATATATAGAAGTATCAAAGTGATCAAAGTGGATATTTAGAAGTGGCGGTATGGACATTCAGAAGTGACGGTATGAAAAAACAGAATATGATGGAAGTCAATGGAGATTTGTAGTATTTCAATTATATCAGTGGAAGAAGGGCCGGTACGGCATACCNCNGTANACACCCCCACTTCTTATATATAGCCTAAAAAATGTCACTTAGAGGCTGGGTCAATATTCACTAAATGACTACAGCTCCCACTAAAGGTATAGTACAATGTGCCAATTGTCATGAGCTATGCACACACAAATACACAGCCACAATATGTAGTTTCAATTTTCAGTAAAGACAAACAGCGAGAGGAAAATAAGGGCAATAAGCCTTAAATAAATAGTATGTCAATAGCCCCCATAGCGAACTGGGTCAATGTGCGTTTCGCTGCCTCAAACACTGAATGTTACTAAGGAAGTGCAGGGCTTGATGGCTTTAAGGCCTATAAAGGAAAGATTATACTATACGGGGGGTAACTCCCTATAAAAATGTTTAGAATATAATCTAATGTGAGCCCAGACAAGCCTAGTCCCAGAGTTTTGTTCTTTTTAGGTTTTTTTTAACCAATGTTCACTAAAACTAGTACATTAAATTATGTCATTCTAAAGTTTAATTGGAAACATCAGTGACGTTGAAACCTATAAAGCAGTGGTTCCCAAACTTTCTCAGTCGAGGCACCCTTAGGGTCCCCATAATTTTTCAAGGCACCCCTAAGACACAATAATTTCCCATTTTTTTTTTAAGTTTTTTAATCAGAATAGTGTAATAACTATTTCAGTAAAGACAGAAATACCTCACATTAAGTAAAGACATGAAATCTTGTGTTGCTCCTATACAATACGTAAAATTGTGCTTCTATGTAACACTAGCAATGTGCCACCACGTTGGAGAAACATTCCACAGCACCCCAATAAGAGCGTCGCGGCACCCTAGGGAGCTGCGGCACACAGTTTGGGAACCACTGCTATAAAGGAAGGAGCTATATGAAAATAACATTTTCCCTGAAATCGCTTCTATGAATTCAGTTTAAAAAATAACCTTATATCAGCTTGTTTTGGATACCTTGTTAGGTATTATTACAGTTATGAGGCTGGCTATTCTTTATGTGTAGTGTAGTTACTGAAGAGCAACATCCATTTATCATGGATTTATTAAAGGATAATGCACACAGAATGTATTCTTAGTCATCTCTCCTACCCAAGCTCAACTACTACTTCAAAATCCTAAACATTGTCTGATGGATTCTAAAACGTGTGTTGTCCATGCAAGCAAAGCGCGTGTTTGTATCTCAACCTTGAATGCCCTAGTTCCGCTTCTTTGTAGACTGTTTTTGTGTGCCTTGTTATTCTGACTGTCCGACTCTGTGAAGTTTTGTGGCACTTCTTTTTAACAAGAGAATGAAGACATTTGTTGTATATGCTTTGCTTCTATAATGCATAAGAGCCTGTCTATGTATGTGTTGCAATGTCCTTTGCCGGCGTTTTATAGTGATGTACACGATTACTGTATCCATTGATTGGCAACATGCAAAAGGTGATTTTTTTTTTTCCTTTTAAGAAAAGGTCAGAAACAGTTTGGTAAAAGTAAAGGGGGTTGATTTCCGTCACATGTAATCCGCTGCTACAAATGTCTCCTCTCCGTTCCTCCACTTAGTATATTTTATGTCTGTGCGGCATTTTAGTCTATTGTTACAGTTGACTGATTTCAACCCCTTGCCCTACGTGTGTTAGACAGAAACTGATTGAGACATGTATAAATGTGATGAAAGCTCTCACTTTCCAGTCCCTTTACTCTCTCTTGTGGTCTATTTAGTCACTGAGAAAGGCACAAAACTGATTGTTAGTCTGTAGTTTAAAGTAATTCAGGAAGCGAAATGATCTGTGGGCGCTTGGAAAAAAAATATATAAGCAAAGGGCTACTTAATTAGGATTTCATGAAATGCAAAGGTGCTCGATCATACAGAAGAATATTCAGATAATTAAGACGGCTCTATTTTGTAAATTGTTTGCATTTTTTAGAACAATATAAAAAATGTTTAATTTAAAGAATAAACATGTGTTGCAGATTGCATGTGTTATGACCATGTACCATTGCCATGTATTTGGAAATACAAGAGAACATTTGGTGGTATAACAAATATTATTATTATTATTATTATTATTATTATTATTATTATTATTATTTATAATAATAACATTAATAATAGTAATTATAATAATAATATTAGGCCGGATGCAGACTGGGGAAAACTGAACTTTTTCTGTAGTCTGGTTTCAGAAATATGACCACAAAATAAAGATCTATTCTGATAGTACTTTCCATAGTGGGCAGAGTGAGCATGTGCGTACATAGGGTGGGTGAGGGGTGGTGTGTAAAGTGTACCGTAAGGACTTGGTTAAGCCCCTGGTTTCATTTGCGGAGTTGCCACCATATGTGGTCTTCCAGGGATGGGAATAGGCTTCCGAATTCTTAACTAAGAAAATTCACTGAATGCTGAATTTACGGGGGTCTGGATCTGGACCAATATTATTATTATTATTATTATTATTATTATTATTATTATTATTATTGATACTAATAATAATAATAATCTTATTATTGTTATTATTCTTATTGCTATCATTAAGATAAGAACATTAAAATCATTAAAAGTATCTGCAGCAAATATTGTATATAATTAATTTCTCTCTTTACCTTAAAAGTTATACGGACAAATTCAAACATGTTATATATACAGTACAAACAGAGCTAATAGTGTGGAATGAATCCTTATAAGAACAACAATAAAAATCACAGCTGTATTTTGGATATACCTGGGGCACAACTGATGGTCACCTAAATGTATCTAAAGCTAATAAAGTGTAGGAAACCAAGACAAGTCCCGAAACAAAACATTGGGCTGTGTATAACCCGACTAGCTCCCAATTTGGCATAATAACTACTAATAACCAAGACCACAATTAACCATGAGCTAAAAAAAAACATACTAACTTCTAATGTCTGACCCCCCACCATGTCAAAATAATGTCCTACAGGATAACAAAAATAATATATACAGAGAAGGGAGGGAAAAAGACTTGATTAAAGGCAATGCCTAGCCACTCTGCTTTTTAACCCCTTCCTATCTTCTTAAACCCTTCCTATCTTCCTATCTATACTGTCCCTTGGAACTAAACGTTCTTCACTCCCATTTAATCTTCTCCAGTGAAATGTTGTGATTTCTATGCTGTTAATGGGCATAGCCTCATCTCAGTTTTCTGGAATTACCATAGTCTTAGAAACTTTCCCCTGATATCATGATTGATATTCCCCGTGGAGGTAACCTAGACTCAAGTCTATAGGTGACAGTTATTTATGTGCAATACCTCTTACAGTAACAAGCACTATGCAATCATCACATCCTATACTTTCCTCAGTGACTTTTCTTTCTCCTGAAAACTGGACAGAACATACAAAAAGCTATTTAATTCCTTAACATGTGCATCCCCAATGCTTTCTGAATAATAATAATAATAATAATAATAATAATAATAATAATAATAATAATAATAATATATGATATTTGGATATTGAATTAATGTTTATATTTTCATTTACAAGGGTAAAATAATTTTTCACTCTAACGTCTCAAAAGTATTATTTGTAATAACTAACCAAAGGAACCAAATGTTAGCATTTGGATCATTTACCTTCTTGAAACAGGTGGCTGTATGTAATTTTACAAACTGCTTCTTAATGGCACTCAATTTAAGAACTGAGCATCATATTTCTTGATACAGACTGTAACTGAAATAAGTCAATTTGGGCAGAGTAGTGTGTACCAGCTGTTCCCTGGAGAATTGGCTGTAACAGTTATTGTGAGGAACGACTGGCAATCTCTATCTGTGCCACACCATTTATCTGGGATGAGTCTTACACATTGAATTAACTAATGATATCATTTGTGCACAAAGGAAGCTTAATTCACTTGTATAGCTGGATTAGGAGCGGGAAGATGTGTATACATGGCATAAGCACTGTATAGTTTATTCTGCAATTAGCAATATCAATGTTTACCGTTACTAGCATGATGGAAGGGCAATATGTCATCATAAGTGGTAGATTGTGTTGATTTAAATATAGCCATTCTCAAATAATAAATACCCAGTTTCCCCTAGTTTTTGTGTTTTCCATTCTGAATACACATTTCATCCGATCACATATGACGCATCAGACTCAGTTAAATGTGAACGAGTCATAAATACGGACAATAGGAAAGCACTTACAGTAGCTCATCCTTACAGCATATCTCCCCCTTTAGTAGATGAGCTGTCAGCATCCTATCTCATCCCATTATCAGTCTGAAGATATTGGAAGGGAAATGGATATGGTATGGCCCAAAATGCTGACATTTTCCAATCCGAATCAATGGAAAACATCCAACATACCCATTCTCCAGGCACCATGGCACCTAGCTACAACCCTGACACATTGGAGTTGGAAAAGTCAAGATGGTCATAGAAACTCAGTCAAATAAGGAACTCTTGGCCCATCTAGTCTGTCCGTTCCATACACCACAACCAATGCTTGTAGTGAGTATACAACAGTATGGAATACCAGAGCTTTTTTGCCTCTAAGCTTATCCCCTCCAGACCTGAGATTTCATAAGAAATGTTTCTAGATATTCCATCCGTATTGTCCTCATTTCTAAGATGTTCCCATTTTAACTTAAGGTGATGTAGACGTCTTGATGGGTCGTATGTGTTCTGATGAAATGAATGTGAAATTGTTCAGAATTAAAAACACAGAAAATAGGGAAAACTGGATACTTATTATTTTGGAATGGATATATTTAAGTCAACACAATCTACCACTTATGATGACATATTACCCTAACATCCTTCCTCGTCCATATTCACTTCTAGATTCTCACTTTGACCACTGTCACCAACCAGCAACCCTTTCCTGAACTCAGCATTCACCAATTGTTTGCAGTGCTGTATAGAGAAGACTCACTTATGCAATGGATCTCACTGGTGTACATCCGGGTGAGATGTGCCTGAAATCCGGGTGAGATGTGCNGATGTGCCTGAAATCCGGGTGAGATGTGCCTGAAATCCGGGTGAGATGTGCCTGAAATCCGGGTGAGATGTGCCTGAAATCCGGGTGAGATGTGCTTGAAATCCGGGTGAGATGTGCCTGAAATCCGGGTGAGATGTGCTTGAAATCCGGGTGAGATGTTCACATGAAATTCGGGTGAGATGTGCCTGAATTTTTCCTGCTGCAGGCAAGATTCAGCAATGCATGTGCAACTGCGGGAGCATCATCGCACCCGGTATCTACCTGGTGTATGGCCAGCATTAGCCTTCACCCCTTTGGAGCCACACTACAAATTCCCAGTCACACACAGTTGGGATAATCTTTTCAGCGCCTATTAACCCACCAGCATGTTTTTTTGGAGGGGAATGGTTATCTGTGCATGAGTATTGCAGCCCCATGATTGTAGGATCTCTCTACATCTGTCACTCGGGGATCCAATCGTTTCTTAAGAATCAGGCACAAGCATTAGCATTTAAAATGAAAAATCAGAAGGTTATCTAGTAATAGTCAGTATTGACAACTTTTTTTGTTAATCTAAAAATTAAAGTTTGGCCTCCTAAATTTCCTAAATTGGTCAACAAAAATGTTTTGTATGTACTAAAAAAGCTTTTAGTTCCATGTATATAAAAAGTAACTGGCGACTGTGTAAGGACTGGACATTATTTGTGATTACAATAGATGTTATTACACAGATAAAGTGTTTTTTAACTGTTGTTAAATTTATGTGGGTAAATCATTGTATTGGTGCACATCTTGTGCTAAGTAAAACATTACAAGATCAAATGAAATTAGCAAAAACAAAGAGATTCATTTAAATAATCACATATGAAGTGTTCTGTTGACATTGCTTCAAATGTAATTATGTAATTAGTTTTTTAAGCTTATAATATAGCACACCCCATTTCATTATACATATTTGAGATATCTGTTTTACTATGTCTCTGGTCAAGAGCGTTTTCTGTGATTTCTAAAAACTCATTTGTAATAATTTTTTATATAATAAAAGCTTTTTGCAATAAAATACTTTAAATTCTTAATAAGTGTGGGGAGTCAGAGACACTATACTGGCCCCAAGACGTTGCATGTGTGAGTTCAATGAGTCAGAATTGATGAGGTATCGATTGAGACAGGGTCTGAGTCTTTCCACAGACTAATTAAGTCCTGCGCTGTCTGTCTTTATGACAGAATCAGGAGAAGTCATTTTTGACTTCTTTGTTTTTTGTATTATTTACCTGAACACTGGAATCAGGGCAGACATGTGTGGTGCCACCATATAGACTACTACATCTCCATTGGCTTTTTATGCCTTAAGATACAAAGAAATGAAAAATAAAACGTAAGTATAAAAACTAAACAGTTAACATCTGCTTGAGGAAGAAGCAGTGAGAAACTAATTGCGTAAATCCCCTTAATTGTGACATCTCTGCGCAGGGCCGCCGCCACAATCACCCAGGTCCAAACTGGTAGGCATTGAGTTTTTCTCTAATTAAAAGTTACATTTTGCCCTATTGCCACTGCAGAAGGGGCAGAGCTTGGGCAGACTATGGAAGGGGTTTAGGCGAGGCCAGGGGCGGGGCTTATTTGTTCCATTTTCGGACCCCTAAATTTTGGGGAGTATGATAATATTGAATGCCACAAACACTTACACAATTTATTATGTTATTCCCAGTTGCCTTTGAATGTCTACGTTTCAATAGTTACATTAGGTAGCCATAAGCGATCACAAAAAAATTGTTCCACTAGACACCTCCACCTTTCCTTTCCAGGAGTGTAGTAACTATAGCCCTAAGCGTTCTTCGTGTTTAGTAAATATGAAGTAGGTGATGCATTATTAGTAGTTCACTGGGCACCAGATCTTGCAATTGGTCGGATAAATATAACTCTGCTTCGTTGTGCTAGGAATGTGGATGACTATTATATAATTCAATAGCCAATGGTTTCGACATTTCTATAAAGGAAATCAAAGACTCAAGACACTGATGGAAAGTGAACTGAATGGACAATAAATGCAGAAATAAGACTGCAAGGAAGCAGAGCAATAAACTCAACAATAATAAGAAAGTGACAAAGAGATAAATGATAACAGTTACCTTTAATACCCACTAAGCAACATAAAAGGTCAAAAAGATAGGACTTTTTAATAAAAGAAGGAAAGGTGTAAGTAAAAAACAATAAGTCTATCTTTAATTATGGTGAGTCATTAAAGGGTGCTTGTGCAAAGGTCATTGTGTGATCGGCCAAGTCAAGATATCGCTCCTGTGCTTTGTCCATTTACTTTATAACTAATGACCAACATTTTATACAACAGATACATAGCATCAGTTCTAAAATGAACACTACATACGCCTAGCACTATTATTACCACTAAGTTACTTGACTTCCATCCAGAGAGTTATTATGCTGTGCATTAAATGGTACAGGAAGTAAACTATTTATTTTAATCCACATCCAACGTTAAAATGTTGTTCTAGAGTAACATACTATTCTTTTCTTTGCTTTTTGTCTTGCATTTTATCTGTGGAAAAAAACAAGCGGAATAAATGAAAATGTATTTGTTTTACTGCTATGCAAATTTTAGGACACTCATGGTAATTGCAAAAAGCTTCATTCGGGATAAAAGTGAGGTGATAACTGTAACGTTTAAGTGTGAAAAGCAAACTAAATGCATTAAGCAATTGTCAGGTCCATTTTTCTGTCTCTCAAGAGAGTGAATGCTAATCACAATACAACAGCATTAGGTTTTTCGGGGACAATATTTTGTTCTATGAACTTCAATTAATTTCAAAAACAAAATGCATTGTTACATACAATGTATATAAATGAAATAAAACAGATGTACTATAAAACAATGACAATATAAGGTTCATCCTAGATTACAGTTGGTGCAACTCATCTAAGCATAGGGTAATAGCAGTAAAAAGAGAGTTCAATAATACGTAGAAAATTTAGGAATAACAGTTTGGGGTAGAGAGAGCCATCATGAGCAGGGATGACGATACCTGTCAGCAATGTAAAGACCTCAATACCAAGTGTCAGCTTCATTGTACAGATGTGACATGCTGTCAGTAACTCTGAAAAGTTGCGGTTCCTGGACTGAGGAGTCTGCTGAATGGTGCCAGGCACCCCTCTGCTGCACATGCCCGCCAGTAGTTGCTCCTCTCAGGCCATGCCGTATAGGGCTGGCGGGTAACCGGGGGGTAACCTGGGCAGAGGAAGATAGGTGGCAGGCCCGATGGGGCAGTCCTGGGTCCAATTATTTCTGATACTGGCCCTGACTGTATGTAATGCAGAGTTCTTGAGATCCTTATTTAGGGAATCTCATTCAGGGATTTACTCGCTTTACTTGTTTAATATAACACTTTCCTTTCTATTCCTTTCTATTGCTTCAGCAGCTGGCCAGTTCACATCTCAATGCGAACAAGGATTTCTATTGCCCATTGTCGCTATTACAAATCCGTTTAATCACTCAAAATCTTTGTGGCTGCTATGTGGAATCGTTACCGCAGCACGCTGCGTCTAAATAAAACCTGTACCGCAATAAAGTGCGAACAAAAACGCGAAGAAAGGAAAACATAAATTATGTAAGTGGCGCAGCCTTCGCCTCGTCGCCAATATTTCTCGGGACAGTTTCTTATTTAAAAATTGTCAAAGGCCTACTCTGTTATTATTTTCATAGAACAAAGGACTCTTAGAAATCAAACCTAGTTTTTATTTCCTTTACTCTGTATTCTGGAGAGATGTCATTGTTCTATGTCTAATTGGATTGCGAGATGCATTATTAAAAAGCAAATGCCTTTGTAAAGGGGTGAAAGCATATTCAGAGTGAAGTACATCAGCTTTGGTAGCCTTTTGAGGAGAGTTAGATGTAGAAAATCTCCCGAACAGATGCTTAAGCTCCAATTCAACCCCTTCCTTTGGAGATTTTCGTCACAAGACTGCACAGAACAATATGTTCCGAGGAATCTGATTTATTATTACAGTAGCCATAGGGTTATACCTCTAATAAGGAAGACAACAGATGAGCCTTCCTGACAGCCTCATAGTATACACAGTTATTATTTATTTTAAAACCGGTGCTTCATTTAATTGAATCTAAAGATAAAACAGAATGTGGACATATGGCAGCATCAGACAAATTCTGGTCAAATAATTACTGACCAGCATGTATTCCTATTGATGTCCCAGAACACATTATAGGAGTAGGATTTCACCGGCATTATTCTGCGTCTGCTAAACATACTTTACAGATTCTGTCAATATCATGGGGGTAGTACGGATCTGCAATTTTCTGAAAGCTGACAGTTAAGATTGCTGATACTCAGCCACTGTCAAAAAGAACATTGTAAAGTGACACGTAGTGTTTGGCATCATAACCCTAACCTTAATCCTAACCCCAACCCCCAATGCGTAACACATTTCTAAAATATTACCATTGCTGGATTTATCCAGAAAACATGCTAATATGCTTTTGCACCATGCTGTCAGTAACTGTGAAAAGTTGCAGTTCCAACAGTAGCAGCTAGGTGGCGTATCACTTCAGAAGATAACCATTGTCACTGGCAGGACAACCTGTGTGCTGCTACAAATTAGTGCAGCATTTTGACACATTTCAAATCCACATGTGACGGAGCCAGCCATGCATATGGCAATATTTTAGTAACATTATAAAATATTTTAAGGTTGAAGCTGATATATCTGCTACATTTATATCACATATTACAGGTAGATATGGTATCCAAATTAAACATCATGGACTGGATCCTGATACCCATGCCTGTACGGCAGTGCGGGCATACAGGGAAGAGGGGTGTAAACTCCTCTGTCACTGCCCTTTCTATATCGGATAAAGTCAGGTTCCTCTGCTAGACCCCTGCTTTAAGTCATTCAACCGCTGACTGCACAAACCTGGCCCATTTAATTAAATGTTCCCCCTGCCCAGTGCCAGTACTAGGTCCCCGGGTGCCCTAATTTTATTTCACCATTTTTTACATTTACATTTTTTTTAGAATTTTTTTTCCCCCACCCTGCCGCACTGGTAAACATATAATGGCAACATTAACTTTTTCTGTGTTCTACTCCAGTAATGCACCAACAAGTTCTTTTCTACAGGGGTTAAGATATTAAGAATTGTGCTTTTTATAACTGCCAGATCTGGACCATAGCTCGTGTTTGACTCTTTTATTGCACAAATCAAGTTCTCAATCTAAAGCTTTTATTGCTCTTCCTCCAGACCTTCTCAATAAACCTTTGTAAGGTGTCAGCTATTCTGCTGCCATGAACAATAATGGTTTGTCCCTAATGAGTCCAGCTATGAGATGTACTGGAATGGCCACCACAAATGTCACATTACATCTTACATCAACAATATTGATGGGTTTGAAGACAAAAAAAAAAATCAGAAAATCGATGACCAGCACTATTACAAGTGGGTCAGCAATTGTCAGGGCAAATTCAATCTAAGGATCATTTAAATTTATTTAAAAGCATTTGGTAGTTTTATAAGACGACTATAATGTTATATTAACAATAACATCACAGGAAAGAGGGAATAGCAATGTGCAGGGCCGCCATCAGGGGGGCACAGCCAGGCCTACTGTCCCGGGCCCGGCTGAACACCCCCCCCCCACCAATGGGAGCCATGTATTGCCGTGCAGCAGAGGGAACACAGATGGAAAGCTTCCATGCAGACATGCTTAAACTCATTTAGACGCCGTTATTGGTGTCTAAGTGAGATCATTCAGGCCTGGCTGGATGTCGCAATGTTGTGACGTCATGTGGGGGGCCCGGGACATGTTTTCTAGTTCCAGCTACTTATGATGCCATAATCTGTATGACAACGTTCCGCTCACAACTTCTTAATGAACTTAATGATCTTAATGAACTCCCCACAGAATAAAACTGACCACTTACCAGTTCTAAACCCTAAGCCCTCACAGGGACTCCAGGCCATCAGATCAGTCAATACTGTATAATGGTAATAATTGGTCCAGGCCACCAAGGCCTGACTTCGTATACACACCCCATTACAATCAATAATACAGTAGGATGTAAATAGTACAGTAAGGGCTGAAGTTTAAAATTTCAAGGTTTAAACTTGATCAGAAAGACTTAAGCTGGCCACAAACAAGAAGTCTTGTGTGTGACCAGCATGAATTGAAAAACATGGTGATAAAACGCCAGTTTAATGCTAGGGCCTGATATTGTTATTGAACCAAATTGATCCAAAGAAAATATTGAGAAAGAAACGATACTCACCTCAGTCACAGCATGGGACATCACTGCCGGAGAGGTGAGTATTCATGTAGAGGAAGTTCTATTATGATTGACAGGCACCCCATCCATTCAGCTGGGTAGGATATCTATCATTCATAAAAGATCTTCATCTTCCCTCTGCTGAAGCCTGTGCCCGAGCCTGGGTATGTACTGGGTATGTACTGGGTATGTACTGGATATGTACTGG